>JAKMXC010000417.1:0-55232 GCA_025328345.1 Colletotrichum sp. SAR11_59
TGCATTGCGACTTTGCCCCTCCGTTGACGAACCCGCCCGCCCACTCCCCGACCGCATCATCACCCCCGACGCCGACGCCGAAGAAACGGGGCCGTCCGCGCAAGAACTGGGACGATATTCAGAAACTACCGACGCCGACGGCCTCCGAGCCTGAATCCGCCCGAACACCAATCACCCCAGCCGCCGTGCCCGCGACCGTCGAGCCCTCCTTTCCTCAAGTCCTGAACCCGGACGATCTCGAACTCATACACCACTACATGTGCCACACGGCCATCACACTGGGCGACGCGCGCGTCTGGAGAGAGCACGTTCCGCGGCTGGGTTTTCAGCACCATTATGTCCTGCACATGGTCCTGGCCATCTCGGCGCAGCACCTCGCGAGGTTGCGCCCAAGCCACGCCGGCCACTACGAGGCGTTGGCGGAGCGCCATTCGACGAGCGCCCTGCCCGATGTGACCAACATCATCCCGAATTTGAACAAGGACAATTGTCAGGCACTCTACCACACGACAGTTCTAGTTTGTCTGTCGACGTTCGCAAAGCGGCCGAGCCCGGGACATCTCCTGATTGTGGCGGAAGAGGGCGAGGTCCCCTGGTGGGCGTTACTCCGTGGCGTCAAGTTCGTCGTCAAGACGATGGGCATCCAGACGATAATAGCAGGGTGGAAAGACGATGGCGTGACGTTCGAACAGACATGGACGCATTGCCCGCCGATGCCCACCTCTGTGCACAAGATGGTGCACTGGGAGAAGCGTTTCGAAGAGCTCGCCGATCTCGTCGCCACCGCCCCGGAGCAGGACCGGCAGATGTACACGACGTTGCTGGGCTCCCTGGAAGAGTGCTTCAAGATGACGTTCGGCACGCTAGCCGAGCCTGTAGACCAGGTCCAGGGGAAGTTCGAGTGCATCATGCGCTGGCTGTACAGCATGGAGGACGACTTTGTTGTGCGCCTCCAGCAGAGGCACATCCTGCCCATCATATTGCTGGCCCATTTCAACGTCCTCGTGCAGACGTTGGAGCACTTTTGGTTCATGCAAGGTTGGTCGGAGCATCTTATGAGCGGTCTGTTTCAGGTCCTGGAACCTCAGTACGGCCACTGGCTCCAATGGCCCGCGGACCAGATCAAGCGTCCTGCTCCCTCGGATAGCGGGGTGTTGTCGGTACGCAACATCATCGACTGAGTGGTACGACGGTACAGCACGCTATGCTTCCATTCTTCGGTTCAACCCCTGTTGATGGCAGAAGCTGCAGTAACAAGTGGCTTGATATAAGCATGATACTGGAATCAACTCGACCATCGGCTGGGCAGCTATGGCACTGTTAGACGCACTATCCATGGATGCAATATCGGGATGCCGCGAGCCAACCAATGGTCGCTGAGTTGTTTCAAATGGGCCATAGAGCTGTCTTATTGCATGGCCAGGTCTTCATGCACTGGAACTAGCGCGTCATGCATTGAAAGAGATGAAAATATCGGCGCGCTGATAGAATAAGAGGAAAGGCGAAGCTTTCTCGAACCAGTTTTGGAAGGTAAGTTCGCATGCTACTGCCACATTGGCCAAGTTCATCCGACAACTGACTCTCGTCCAAAGCTGGGATAGGCCAAACTGCCATTCTGGTTCCCGACGATGACTCGGCATGCAGAATCTGAAGTCCAATGAGAGAACTCCAGCCAACGTGCCGGAACATGCCGCATTCTAGACTTCGCACAGGTTGGGGGGCAGAGCGAATTACGGCGCAGACGAGGGTTAGGAGCTCACGTGCCGCTTGACGCATGCGGGTGGTCGCAGGCCTCCACACCACACATGCCGGAAGGAAGGGAAACGTTTATCCTATACCGACGACCTGAGAAGGGAGACTGATGGGTTACATTGCGGCCTAGGATCTCAAGGTTGAGAAGGAGTCGGGACTAGTCATGGGTGTGGCCTTGAGGCGGGGGATGCCGGATCTTCCGATGTTTCTCATCTAAGAATCTGGAAATTCCATAGATCACCCAACGAACTCTCTGTCCCTGTTGGGCAGCAAGAAGGGGGGTATCTGACGCACATCGCCGACTCCGTAGTCTCTTCTCCTCTCCTTCTCCAGAATGAATACTACTTTTTGCTGTAACTTTGCACTGCCCTCCATCCGTAGACCGCCATTCGTGATGAAGCCTCGGCCGTCCCAGTCCCTTGTCCCCAAACGGAAGAAGACCCTGAAAAGACGAGCCTAGACTCCACGCCGCTGTTGCATGTAGAGAGCGACGATCTATTGCAGGACCTCCCCCCAACCGAACCTAAAATCACGCGTTTGGAAAACTTCCATCGTCGTTCTTGGGATTTCTACGAAACAGCGTGTTTCCACGTGGGGGATGAACCAGACCCGATTTCCAGGCACCTGGTCCCTGGATTGTCCTTAGCGATATTAAGCTAATTCTCCGAGAGCACGTCCATAGTGTTTCCCACTTGACGACCCTGCAGCCGTTCCAACAAGCGATGCGTCAATAAGCGATCGTGGCATTAGTTTGATTTTTTTCCTTCTCCCCCGCGAGGCACGATCCGGCCTCTTGGTAACGGCTTTGGAGGGGGCCATGCGAGGTCCCGAGTAGCCGGCGTCGGGGCCTGGCTTCCCAGCCAAGCATTGTGCAACATGTCGGAGCGAATCAATCCTCGTCCTTGTGAGACCAATCATTCATAGATGACTCTGGGAAGCCTTTTAGCACGTAGTTTGTCGACTTGGAATGTTGAAATTCGCCCATAAACTGCGCATAAGCGAACGTCTTTGTCCACTCCAGACTCGTGAACAGTAAGAACGCTGCGCCAAGCAATTGTCCAAAACCCCTTCCCACAGCCATGTCGTACAACCACACATTGAAGAAAATGCGTCAAATTGTGTTCTGCCTCCCCGGGTATCTCAGGATCCCATTGACCCCATTTTTGGCCTTTTTGTACGTTCTCAATTGCGACTAACGCGACTTGTTGGGAGTGGCGGACGGCTCCGCTGGCCCCGATCGCAATTGCGATCGAGGGATTGCTTCTTAGTCGTAAGCCGCCCCGTTGAGCAATCCACCGCGATCTCTCTCTCTTTCCCATCCCAATTCACCTCTCTGAATGCCTTGAACCGGTTTAGACTCTCCTCTGCTCTCTTTGCCCGACTTTCTTCGTGGTTGTGTTGCGTGTGTGTGTGTCCTGTGTCGTGTTCAGGGTTGATGGCCGCTCTCCATGTCTATCTGACTTGAACCGAATGGTGCTCAACAACACGCCAAAGAGGTGAGTTAGCCCCAATCGGGTGTAAGCCTGGCCAGACCCCTTGGCCAGCAGAATACTCGTCCGATTACATGAATTGGACATAGGGCTAACTTTTTGTTGGTTTGGATCAAAATCCAGATCTACGAGATCGTCAGGTCTATTTACGCGGCAACAACCGCCTTCATTTTCACTTGACTCCGTCATCCGCAAGGACTCCAAATTCGTGGGACCTAGCAACCGTTTTACCGAAGCCTGGGTTCGAGAGCAACAAGACGCCGTTCCCGCTACCATTGTCAAGCTTGCTGAAGCAACTGAGTGGTCCGAGTCCAAGACCAGACAACACCACGCTCAACGCATCGATCAGCTAAAGAATCTCACCAAGAACGTCGACTCCTTCGGCGATTCAGCTACTCCGCAACAGAACCGACATTTCTGGACCACTAACAACCATGGGCGAGAGCACCAAGCGAGCTCGGCAGCGAAGCCGTGAGTCGGCCGGCGGCCACAGCCACAGCAAGTCCCGCCAGACGCTCGAGGTCAAGAGACCAAAGCTTGCTACCAACGTTCCCGTCGAGGTCATCCAGCAGCAGATGACCCCTGAGTCGCCCGTTGGCTGGTCTGGCATGAAGAGCTTCCTCATGACTGAGCTCAGGAGGGAGATGGGTCTGCCGTTCCACCGCCACGACAACTCCAACGTTGACGAGAAGAGCGTCAACTTGGCTTGCCCTCTTTTCATCAGGAATCCGGCTGCTTTTACGCATGTTCGCAACTCGTGCACCGATGGAAACATCAAGGGCGGCATCGGAAAGCTCATGTAAGTGCCATATTGTCTCAATCGGGTAATGCGGAGACCCCGGCTAACCAACTGCAGCGAGCACATCAAGAGAGTGCATCTGAGAAGTGACAAGCAGTGCCACAACTGTGGCGCAAGATATGGCTCCAAGCCGGCTGAGTCAAAGTCGTCGCATGCACGCAATTGTACCAAGATCTGGTCGCCCTATGAGCCTCCCCTGCTCACTGAGGACCAACATCGCGTCCTGGAGAACCTGTCTGTCAGAGCCACCGGCCAATCGCTGGACTACAAGTACCGACACAAGCTCCTTATGAAGCTCTTCCCCGGTCAAGAAGAGTGGGCCAAGAGAGTTGAGATTTGTGGGTGTTCCCCAAACTGTGGCTTGTATTCACCCTTGCTAATAAGTTACGCAGACCACGACTCTTACATGCCTTGTCTTCTTCCTGCGCAGCTCATGTTTGAGGCAATGGAAAAGGCAGTCGACCGATGGGAGAGAGGCTACGCTACATCGACTGTCATGTACGACTCGGATGGAAGCGACGCCGATTCGGACAGATCCCGGGAATACCGCCGAATTTCGGACTCAAGCGCCGGTGCATCGCCCGATACAGACGCATCAAGCGCATATCCCTCAGCCAGCTCGGGCGGCTACAGTCGCACACTGGGCAACGGGGCCGGCTACGGCGCATCACAATCATACCAACTCGCTGATTACCAGGACGCCAGCTGGGAAGGCATGGACGAGATGCCCCTGGCGACGCCCTCCGCGCACCAAGTACAAACCTCGAGCACATCGCGCAGCTCCAAGTCGCGGCAGAAGACAGCCGAGACGGACTACGTGATACAGATGCAGCAGGACTACCAGACATATTCACACTCCGGCACGGTTGACGACTTTGACGAGCTGGGCAGCGCGTCCTACGTGGACTTTGAGCCTGTCTTCGACGTTGTTTCGACCGTGCCTTCGGATTACCACTCTTACACGATGGACGTTGAGCAAGTTTTGCCGAGCGACTATCTGGGGCAGGGTCACTACCAGAAGGACACCATCAACCCCAAGGACATGCATAACACTTTGATCGGATTGGGATCGGCGACTGTGCCGCGGTATCTCATTGAGAATGAGGAGGACTCGGGTATCGTGCTGCAAGATACGCAGGAATATCTGGGTGGCCGGATCACACATAGGTGAACGGTAATGGCCGAGGGGAATTAGCATCTATACTACCGTGGCAGGATCACGCATGTAATGACGGTTACGAAGATATGTGGCAGATGACAGCATTCGGCGACGTTTAGGACCAGGCAAACCTGAGCCAGTCAGATCATTTCATTGAATCATTCAAAGCATCTCTCAGGCTTGCATGACCGATCATGCCATTGAAACGAGTGTGAGTGACTATCATCAGTCCATGAATCAAATAAGCCATGCAAAGACTGCCAAGGCACTAATAATCCAGATTGTCTCTGCATCGACACCAAAACGGACACCAGCAGAAGGCGACTCTGTTGGCGATAACGAGCCTGTTGTACCGGTGGCAGAACCCCCTGCACCTGAACCTGAACCACCACTGCTGCCTCCAGTCTTGTCAGTAATTGGGGCCTTGGCTGAATCGATAAGCAAGCCTGAGATAGCACTCAAGGCGCTTGTCCCTTCACCGACTCCAGTCGTGTTGTCGGCAGTCATGGGATCGACGAACTCTGCCTCGCTCCAGTAGAAGCCACATGTGACGTTTCCGTTGGAGTTATCCGTGCAGTGCTTGGCGGCGGCCTCGGCGGAAGACTGCAGCATTGGGAGAACCGATTCCGAGAGGAAAGGGGCGACCTGAGTGGCGACAGCAAGCCAACGGTGGACATAGCCCTTCATGAAGAGTGCATCGGTAGGGCAGGTGCCCTTCTCCAGTCGCTCGCACGCAGGTTCGTAGGCGATCTTCTTGGGGAAGAAGGTTTCCAGAGCTGAATTCACTAGTTTCGCCGTTCGATCTTTCCAGACCTCGGATCCGTCGGTCTAATGACGAGTCAGCGCCGAGAAAGTGGACATCTCTCGAAGAACTTACGAAATTGTACATGAATGCTGCGCCTTCAATGAGAATCGCAGCGTGCTGAGACCACTGGGCCTTGTTGATATCGCTACAGTTGTAGGGTACATGGGCTCCATCGTACACAGCTGACGTCTTGTTGTCAATGAAGCCCACGGTGCTCAGCCAGTCCCACGTCTTCTCGGCTTGTTTCGCGTACGTGTCGTTGCCAGTGTATCTCGCAAGTCGGGCGCTCATGCTCAGAAAGCAACCGTTGGACATCGCTGTGGATTATCTCAGCATTGGGTTTCCTCCACACAGCCGAGTCAAATACTTACAGTTCTTGTAGTCATATCCGTTGTTAATAGGTGAAAGCTGCCAGCGCAGTCCTCCGCCACAAGTTCCATCGTCTCGATCCGGACTTGCTTGGGTTTCCCACACATTCTTCGCCAAATCGATCCATGACGGTTTGCCATCGACGTTTGGCAGTTGGTATTCCGCGGCCTGCAGCACGGCCGAGCCCCAGAAGCATTGGTCGTCATTACCGGCGGTTGCAGTCCAGTTCGGGGGCATGTAGTCGTTGTTCGGGCCAATCTGGAACGCCATGCCCTTGAGGACGCTGGCTTGGAACGAATCATCTCCGGTCAAGTGCTGGTAGTCGAGGTACGTCTGCCAGAAGGCGGCGCCTTGATACCAATAATAGTCCCCGATTGTATACTGGGGAGGCCCAGGAAGAACGCCGGGAGTCTCGCCATACTTGTCCCCTTCGTAAAAGGTGAACAAGCTTTTGGCAAGCTTGCTGGAGGAATCGACGATCTCGTCGCGAGAGCTGATCTTGAGTTCTGCGGAGGAGCCCGGAAGAGAGCCCAAAACGAGCAAGACGCCCGACAAGGCAGAAGGGAGAACCGCGATCATCTTGAAGTTGGCTCGCAGTTTTTAGACGATTAAATGATGTCGAAAATTGTTGTGGTCGATGGAAATTTGGCGCCGAGCGTGAGATTTTAGTTCGTCAGAGAGTGAACAGCGAGTGGCTTCCAGAAATGAGCGTGTTGGAGTCGTACAAATAGACCCAAAGAATGCGATTCCACCAGAATGAGACACCTCACGAAGATGCGATTACGCCCGAATACTGGATGGAAGAGGAATCAGGACGGTGTCAAAAGCAGAAAACACCGCCATTTCGCGGAAACGCGTTGGTGCTTACTGAAGTCAGACAAACGCGACCCCTGCTGTGCCGCACGAATTGGCCCCCTCCAAACGGCTGCCTGCTCGACAAGGTAACACTAACCAATTAAGCTAGTATTTTAGGTCCTCAGATCGTATTGATCGGCGGACTTGCGCCCCAGACAGAGCTCGGGGGTTCGGGTACGGATTCCTTCCAGGAAATTTCGGCTATGCTGCTAAATGCTGTGTTTGAAAGGGGTAGAATGCTACCTTCTCAACTCCTAGCGCTGCTAGAATGACTGCAATTTATGGCAGTAGACAATGCAGTCGCTGTTTGCTCCTGTCATAAGGACACCCAAACTTCATTGTAAAACATCCCGTTGCGCCAAAAATAATGATCCATGCCAGTACTTCTATGATGCTTCCGACTCCTGAACGCCGTTAACCACCGTTGTACCCGCACCTTCTCCTAAACTCTTGACTCCAGATTCTGTCTCCTTGTCTCCATTCACAGCCGTTGACTCTGATGCTGGATCGGGTTGTGACTCGTCCGCATTTGAAACTTGCGCCGCCTTCAGAGTCTCTGTCGTCTTCTCTGCGACCTCGGCTTCCTGGCTGGCAGCGAGAGCCTTCAGAGCCTTCTTTTTCAACGCTTTCTTCTTCTTGGCCTTCTTGGTAGACTCCGCCTTCTTACGGCGTTGTTCCTCGTCCATAACGGCCTTCTCTTCCATGACCCACTGTTCAATCCGTTCAACAGCTGTTTTCGGATCACTTCGGTACTTGAGCAGAAAGCCCTGGAGTTGTGCCGGCGTAAACATGTCTTCCGGGATGTGACTGCTGAAACTCGCAACTAGATCGTCAAAATCCTGCGTCTCCTGTTGCGAAGTCTCGGGCTCCTTCTCTAGCAGAGCTGGCTTGTTCGTCAGATGCGGTCTGTACATTCGCTCAAACATGCCCTTGGCACTCTCCTGCGAGATATTGCCGAGATAAATCATCCGGTCGATACGTCCAGGTCGAACGAGCGCCTTGTCGAGTTTATGAGCCACGTTCGATGTCATAAGAACGATGCGGCCCTCCTGGGATGCGACTCCATCTAGCACATTAAGCAGGCCGGATAATGTGCACCGACAGCGGGCATACTCTTTTTCGCTGCTGGCATCACTGGCCGCGTCATCTTCATCCGAGTCAACGTCCACGTCGAGCTTCTTCCGCCGCTCAATTCCGACTGCGTCAATATCTTCTAGCAGCACGATGCATTTTGGCGGCAATGCCGTGAATAGATTTTCCAGATCGCTGTCTCCGCGGATGCTTGGGATGTGAACGAGGTATAACTCGAGGTTGAAGCGACTTGCAAGAGCCAAAGACAGAGACGTCTTGCCGGTTCCCGGTGGTCCGTAGAAAAGATAGCCCCTTCGGTATGGGATGCCTCGTTCGGTATAAAACTTTCGAGTCGAAGGATCAAGATACGTCTCAATGTCGTCGACCAGTTCTGACTTCGTCTTTTCGTCAAAGTGCACCGTCTCCAGCAACCTCATCGGCCGAAGAATCGTCGTATCCCAAGACTCCTGTCCGTACTGGTTCTTCGTAGCCCGGACGGTGATGAACGACTCTCGCTGCTTGTCCGCAAAGTCTCTGCAATTGTCGAGAAACTTTTTGATAGGCTCTATCGACCGGCCGAGCCGCATGACCACAAGTGGCTCCTCTCCCTGCGGAGCTGCGGAGTACTCGTCCGGGATGCCGAACGTAGCGCCGGGGCTCCGCTGCGGCACCCGGCGGACCATGAAGAAGCCTCCTTCGAACATGAACCACGTCGTGCCGAAGGTGGGCAGATACTGAACCGGAACTCTCTTCTCGTGGTGCAGATCGTCGCGCTCAACGGGCTTGCGGTCGTACCACGCATCATTCTGTATCACCTCCGTGCGGGCTGTCAGGATCCGGGTGCCTTGACGAGTGAGTACATGGGCGCCGAGCCAGTTCAGCACCTCCCGGTTGAGCTTGTCGTTGCTTGCGATTGATATTGACGCTGTGAAGAACCGCGTAACCCACCAGTAGACCTGCGTCCACAGCTTTTGGAGCCCTGTCAACGCGTTCGGGATTTCGGCTCCGAAAGTAACGAGCAGGAAGATCGTCGTCAGCTCAACCCTGAGCCATCTTGAAAAGAACTTTTGTAAAGCGCCAAAGCCAGGCGCACTTCGCTCCAGGAAGTCGCTTATTCCTTGGTCGCCTGCGCCAGTCAGCAAGGAGGCCTTCGTAAGAAAGTTGCTCATCGTCGGTTCGTGCGCATGAGAAGGAAAGAACAACCGCTCGCCGGATGCATGTGGACAAAATAAAGTCGTTAAATATCGTGTGATCAGGAAAGAAATTTTGGGGCTAGCTGTCAGTCTTATGAAAGTTTTCAAGACACGCATGAGGCCGCCCGCTGGCCGCAGCTGCAGGCAGAAAGAAGGCTGCGGCGTTGCGTGGTGCTGCCTAAGCCCTATCACGCGCGCCTTTGCTCCAGGCGGTAGCGTTTAAGCCTCAAATGGATCTTAGAACCGGGACGCTAGCCCGCATCAGTTGCAGCTACATGACGCTTGCTGCATGTGATTGGAATGTGGCGGCTATCCATTTGCTGCTTCTGGACAGAAAGCTGACGTTGGTTCTGGGCCAATCGTGGGGGAAGAAAGCGCCCTGCTGTACGACTGAGACATTCGCGACCGCCTTGTTTTTAGGAATGCGGGATTCTCCATTTCAGGGACTTTGTTCGTGTTACATTGCTTTTCAATCTGGTTCACCTGAAACAACCGATGTGCGTGAACATGCTATGTGATTTCGATTTGAGATGGGTATCATGTGGGTTGGTATCGAATGAATTAAGCGCTTGATGACAATCGAATCACCTGTAATAGGTCTTTCCACGATCATGATTGCCAAATTGGGGACTTCGGTTAAGGATGAGATAGTACGATAACCGGCCAAGCACTTCTCACAATGACGTAATTCGAGAGCCGTCCCACGTTCAGCCTCAAAGTTAGAGCTGGTAAAGTGGCAAGGGCAACTCATTTGCAGGCAAGTTCCAGAAGTATCTTTAATATGTGAGACTTGTTCCAATCGCTGCCTCTACACATCGCGGAGCCGTAGAGGTCTCACGTTCATTCCAGGGTCTGGCTGCCTTGCGGTTTTGCACTTTGTTTTCTACTGAGCGAGATGATTTTCGGAGCAGACAGTATCGTTTTTAGAAAGCTTACTGCTCATGGATCATCTTTCTGTTTCAGATCATGAAGACTCTGAGTAACTTCAAGACCGGACTCTCTACTTTTCAATATTCTATCGACGAGACGCGCATCGTAAGTTGTCTTTTGTCGGGGTGTTGTATAATGCTCGTTAGGTAAGTAAATGTTGATGTAAGTTCTTCTTTCTTTTTGGACCACCGAGCCACGAGTTCTAAGGTCTTGTCGAAAGATCTTTTGATTCTAATTTCATGACTCATAGGGCTGGCTGTGCATGGAGAAACTTGCCACGACTTTGATTTCTAGACTCTTCGATTTCAAAATATTAGGCAAAAGTCTCGTACTTTTCAATGAGTTATTCGGTGTATAGTCATCACTAGCAAAAGTACTCTGCAGCGTAGCTCGAAGAACTCATTCCTGTTTGGGAACACATTGCAGCTCGCTCAGCCCTATCGGTTCCCTCTTGCCAAACGCGGATTCAGTGCATAAGGGTCTTACTTTGGCCCCCACGCCATCTCAGCACTGTTCACGACTGGTGCCTATTCATAGCGTGTGGCTATGTTTGAGGGATGCGGATGTAACAGACCATCTCGTCAACTTGTGAAGTCTTCGGAACCGACTGACTTCGAAAGTCGACATGATATCTACCAACGGCAACTTCGCAGACGGTGCGGAAGCTTAAGTTCGACGCTATGCACAGTGGGTTACGGCGTCTTCGCAAAGACCCTGGTCGGCGTTCGGTTTCAGTTGTAGATAGGATCGACATCAAATGCCGACCCTTCACCCTTGAACTTCTACCTGGTATCCGAAGATTCCCAAACCAAGACGACATCGGAAATCTGGCGATCCAATGCGTCTGCCGTGGTCTGAAATCAAAGCGGTGAACACACCGTTGCTGTGTCGTTGCAGTGCCCACCTGTCAGACTAGGGTCAAATGGGCCACCTATCCGCGGACTTGCTGCTTACGGCATGCTTACCGCTAAACATCGTGGAGATGGACGCTTCGAACATGTCATACAGGGACCTTTTTGAACGATTTGAATAACGCATGGCTGAAGACGCATCTTGATCATTCGGCTTTATGCGGCTTCCGAGGCGCACCTAAAAGGCCACCAATCCGAGGCGTCACCATTGCCAACGATTAAGCGATGATAAGACGTCCGAGAGTTGATGAATAATATCATGGCAATTATATAATTGCTTTCGAAGACGCCGGGAAAATCGTAAATCATCGAGAACTCGTCATCCGCCTTATCAATCAAGTTGCCGAAGGATTCCTGTGCAGGAACTAATCGCCTCGAGTTCTTCGTTCCTGGCAGGCCGGCGGTGCTGATTCGCTTCGAGTGGAGAATGGCCTCATCGTCGTCGTCGCCATCACTGTGAATTCGCTCTGGACCCTCCAAAGTCGGGCTTCGTCGACAGCTTCCATGGAAAGTCGAAACAAGACCTTGGCGATAACTAAATATGAGGATGAAATAGCCATGGTCCCTCTTCCGACATCGTCTCATGTTCCAGTTTAAACTCCCCTCTTTGATCGACATGCAACCCCTCCCCATGAACCCTGCATCCGAAGAAGATGCATCTGACAAGTGGACTTAGCCGCAAACAACACAAGCGACAGCCTCGCAAGAGCTCAAAGAGGGCGAAAGTGCCACTTCGATGCAACTCTGGCTGAGAAATATCGGCAAGGGCAAGTAAGCGGTGCCGACCGTTTCTGCTTGAGATTGATGAGCATCCGAACCAGCGTCGCAGCAGAGACCGATGGCCCCCCAGACCCCTGAATTGCTCTGACGTTTGCGCACGGTTCCCTCGATATGGACCCCTATCGTCCCTATTCGGCCCATTACTGGACGATGTCACCCCGTTGGGGAGGTGCCGCGCTGAAGAATCTCCGCAACGGATGCGTCCTCAAGAGTCACCGGACCCGCAAACAACGGTCAAACTGGCGAGAAACCGCTGCAATTGCCGTATGTTGGTAGGTAGCTCAAGGGTTTTCCGACTTCTGACTTGAGCCTTCCGCGGGCGTTCTAGCAGGGATCGCTCAACGGGGGGCCACAGGGTTACGAATACAGAGAGAGAGGGGGGTTGAGAGGAGGGGAACAAAACGGAACAATTCAACAAATTGCGATGAACCTGGCGCTGTAGCTGTCACATTTGGCTAGTGGTATTTAAAGATCTTGACCGCTTCGCCGCTTTCTTTGGTTCATATTGACAAGCCTTTTTGAAATTCTCCTACCGAACCTGCAGACTCCTTTCGCTAATCTGTCTACACCACATCACATCACCCATCACCATCTACACATACATCATGTCTGCTGCCAAGCCTACCTTCGTTCTCGCGCCTGGTGCGTGGCACAAGGAGATCTGCTACTCTCCCGTCGAGCAGATCCTCAACTCCAAGGGCTACGAGACCGTCGCCGTCGAGTACCCCTCCGTCGGCGCTGAGCCCCCCACCAAGGGCCTGAACGACGACGCTGCCGCCGTCAGATCCGTGCTCCAGAGGCTCGCCGACGAGGAGAAGGAGATCGTCCTGGTCGTCCACTCCTACGGCGGTCTCGTCGGTGCCAACGCCGTCGAGGGTCTCGGCTACAAGCAGCGCGCTAAGGAGGGCAAGAAGGGTGGTGTTATCACCTTCGTCTACCTCAGCGCCTTCGTCGTCCCCGTCGGCAAGTCCATCAAGGTCATGCTCGGTGGCCAGTTCCTTCCCTGGATGAAGTTCGATGTAAGTTGAGATGGAATTGAGATGAACCAAGATTCATGACTTATGAGCTTGCAGGGTAACTACGTCCACGCCCTCACTCCCGAGGAGATCTTCTACCACGACGTCGAGCCTGAGCTCCAGGCCAAGGCCATCTCCCAGCTGAAGCACCAGTCGGCGCCCGTCTTCGACGACGTCGTCACCTACGAGCCGTGGCACGAGATTGACTCCATGTTCTTCTTCTGCACGGAGGACAAGGCCATTCCCCTCGCCATCCAGGAGGGCATGGCCCAGCAGCTCGGCCCCAACGGCTTCACCTACTCCGTCAAGGCCTCCCACTCTCCCTTCCTCTCTGTCCCCAAGGAGGTTGTTGAGGGTCTGGAGCACGCTGCTAAGGTCGGCCAGGAGAGAGTCAGAGCATAGATGTGGAAGATTAAGCAAAAGCGTTTCAATAGTTAAAAATGAATGAAGTCACGATTGATGACCAAACCTGATGTCTTTGGAATTGGTGACCTGGGTAAGGCGGATAGGTGTGAGACCGACTTCTGATGGTGACACGTGCGAGTGGGGTTTCGTGGGATATTTGCAAACTACACCAGTCCAAAAATGAATCAGGTCGTTCAATCTAGCTCATGTGATTTGAATACTAATCACTGAGGCTTCTCCTCAAAGGCACTACTTTAGTGTCGCTTCGGGCCGTTACGAAAATGTCTCTACCACCTCTTCACATCTTCACGTGAGCCGCGTCTTGGTATGCGATCCCACGTTGCTAATGTCCGAGCGTGCCGATGCAGGTCATCGTAATGGGACGCTGCCGCGTGGGATAATTATATCGGGATCGTGGAGACTGACCGGGAGTCTGAGTCACAAATCTCATCCCCTGCAACTCGGCAGCGCCCCTGGAAGGGTGGCTGGTCGCCATGTGTGAGCGTAGGATGGCTTCTGCCGTTGTTACGCGTCATGTTTGATGTTCTTCGATGGACATGTTCTAGAAAATGTCGGTCAGACGAGCAGCGGCGGTGAGTATCCTTCTTACAAGGAGAAGGGAGTGTAATGTCCTAGGGCTGTCTCATGAAGCGAGCTGCAGTACCCTAGTCCGGTTTCCACAGCACGCTCGTTCTCGCAAACTTGGATTTAGAATCAAGAAAGATACGTCGCCGATTATGGCAAACTCTTACATGGTGAGATAAGCTTTCTGCGCACCGTTCGAATGGACTTCCTGATTCATTCATCGTGAAATCTTTTCACAAACATCATATTCCTACACGCATACCGATGCTCATAACACAGATTTCGGCGCGTCCCAATATTTGGGCACCGCGAAAGTGACATCCGAGTTCTCCATCTTGATGCCAACCTGCCACCTCCCAAGACCAGGCCAGAAATTCTCATGCTCGCCCACAATGTTTCCCTTCTCATCGGCCTGTCTAATGTCGAACCAGCCAAGGCTCGCCTTCTTCGAGTACTGCCCCGGCGCAACGCTACACCATCGATCTGTGCCGGGCAGTTCGCCTTGGCTGCCGCTGCCTTCAGGTAGCGGAGGCTGAACAAGTGTGGCGTCCAGACCGACGTAAGAGAGCAAATTCAGGGACAGTGGGAATGAAGGCACGTAAGGAACGGGCTTGAATGTGGCTTGGAAAAGTGGCGTAGTGCTGGCTGATGCTTCTTTGAGATCGCCTGTGGTGTCGTGGGGGAAAACCTTGACATGGGTGCTGCCGTCCACATCGTATTTCCAATCGAAAGCGGCAAGGTGTTTGGGGATATTCCAGTCTGAAATGTGGTGTCAGCAACTGCTCACATGAGATCTCAAATGAGATGAGAGATGAGGTCGCGACTTACTTTTGCGGCCATTCCAGCAAGTGTGCTTTTGCGACACATATATCCTCGTGATCCTAGCATTTTTCTTCTTCAATCGCTTTCCATTCTCTTCGACAGTGTACTCATGGAAGCCGGGGCTAAGGATCAGCTCATCATAGGGACCCACTGGGCTGTCGGTGTATCGTATGATCTGAACCATGCTGATGCCGCCTAACGGTCGACTTCCTTCCGGATTGATGTACGATGAGTTTGCCTCGAGAGGAGAGTATGTGATTGTCGGCGGGTGCTCAGCCTGTTTTCTCGGTGTCCAGAAGCTGAAGAGGTAGATGTCGCCTTTGAGCTTCCACGGGGGAGGGACGTGAGTGAAGTCCTCCGACGTCATGGTGAATCGAGCGATGTGTGAAGAATTGGACGCGTTTCCCAGTCGAGGGAACGAGAGAATTCAAGATTAGTTGGTGCAATTAATAACCTTTGGAAGGACAACGCTAGCGGTCTGTGAAAATAAGAAGCTTCGTCGGATGTCTAGCCGATGATTGCACAAATCTGGGGTATGCTGGAGAATCAACAACATTGGGGACGTGAAGCGGGGAAGGGACGAGCTGTCAGCACCTTATATTTCCTCCTCGGGCGTAGCGCGGGCCTGTGCAGCGCCAGCGTGACACTCCTGGTTGCGGGGATAGGCGCTGGGCCGCTTCACCAGGCCTCGGTTTCAGGGGTCCTCCTACGAGCTAGTTGCCACATTGGGAATTGTTATCTGCCCGCAATAATCCGCACACGCTTTCATTCGACGAGCTCAGTTTTGCGAGGCTGCTGTGATGCAGTTGATTATCCGCTCATACTAATTCCATCATACTCGGTTTGGGCAAGATGCTCCAAAACTCCTCCTTCTCGTGTCGTTGCGGCAACACATTCTCGTTTTCTTTAAAGCTCCCCTTCAGGAGACTAACGTGGCCCACACGCTCGAAAACATCTACACGTCGTTTCCGGCGCTTCTGCACGTGAAGCGCCATACACGTCCCAGTTGCTTTGCCGCAAAGAACAACCACATAGCCCGTTCGACTTCGAGTTCTAGGCATGCTGAAGTCCGGGTTGTACCCCCAGGCGATTATGCCTTCTGCTTCTGTGAGCACCACCTGAGGCTTGACCTCTGCGTCTGATGCATACACCACCTTGCACTTGAGAATAGGTGCCTTGATCGTGATCGAAGACATCGAAGATTTCGATGCCTTGCCCAAATTATCAGGCCCATCATAGACGACATTGATACCCTCGATGGTGGATAATGGCACATAAGCCTGGTCGACATCATCGCCCCACATGACTTGTGTGTGCACCGATGCCCACGACCAGCTTGGATATCGCAATTTCCTTCGAGAGTCCAGGGAAGATTCACGACCCCTTGCCCAACACAAGTCCATAATCAGTGACTCTTCCCATAGTCCAATGAGATATTTACCCATTCGATGATGATTTTGTATGCGCTTGACAATACCAGCAAGAGCGGCCATTCGATCTTCATCAGTCTTCGTGAGTCGGAGATTGGAATACTCAGATATCATACGATACCAAAGTAGATCTGGTCTTTGTGAAGGAATTCGATATGGCATATCACTGTAGAAGATATGCCCTGGGATGGGGGGGGGGGGAGGACGATGTTCGTTGCTTCCCGACTCGTTTTGTCTCAGAGTCACAGATCTGCAGTCCCAAATCACCTCTTGGCCGCAGAAGTGAAGTACCCGATGCGATAGCCGCATTTCCTGGTAGATCCAGCCTCGGTTGAACAAAGGCAACTCCTTCTGTCTGCCAAAATGAGACCAGTGAGTGGGCAACCCGGGGAGTTTGAATCGTGAAAAGGCGTTCTTGTACCCGTGAATAGCTCTCGCGATGTATTTGTCTGACGTCTCCGAGTAGCAGCCTCCCGACGAAGCCGCATACTTAGTGGCTGCGATGGTGATGTACGCGTTCTCGTATATATCAGCCATTCTTGATGCCTCGCTCCCCCAGTCTTCTGGACTGTCTTGGATGATGCAGAGTGAGTCGATCCAAATGTATCTGATATCCAGCAAGCGGCAGATCTCGACTGCATCCTGGAAGGTCACAGTCAATGCGTGAAACGGCATCTTGTCCTTGTGATCTTGAACGTTTTCTTTGCGTGTCTGGCAAACCTCTTCAGGGTTGCCCCAGCAATGACTGAGACAGGCATAGCGCATTTTCGTGACGTTCTCTCGGAGGACTACTGCATTCTGATCCTCCAGAATCTCAAGGATTCTGGTTGGCCCGCTGAAGCTTTTGCCAGAATCGAGCAGAGTCTGACACTCCGTGTGCGAATCGATACAACTCGAAAGCCAACCGTCTATGGCTCTTCGGGTTGTGCTTGAATTCGTGCTTCTTGGAGGGTTTTCGCCGAACCTTTCAATCTTAAACGGAGGCTGTATACCATCTGTAGCTCGTCAGAATTGTATTTCTTTCGATTCCACTTTACTACGCTTGGTAGTATGCGCCGTGTTCTACTTCAGATAACGTGCAGTTCGACGGACTGTTGACATCCATCCGCAGCGCTCTGTCGTAGTTCCATGTACGTGCACTCGACAGTAATACTGGCAAGTCGACCTTTTTGCTCGCATGAGGTGCAACGCATATTCAGATTGCCGTCGGTTTAGGATTCGTTGGTGAAATTCGCAAACCATCCCCGCACGCGGCGCGGCTTCATGATATACGCGCCCAAGGACCCAGTTAATAGTGTCGGTCACATGACTCCTCGCTGCCTGAAATTCCTTTTTCTGATGGCACCAATGAAAGCTATGAAGGGAAAAGTTGGACATGATTGGGCTATTTCTTGTTGCTATGCAGTATTGGGCGTTGTGCGTTTTGGTGAGGGGTTTACCAAAAGATGCGAGGGATATCCAAACGGATTCTTCATTTTTCGCAAGTAAGTATATGAAGGCAATTGTTGGCCTACGGGCTTCGACGGTCCATATCGCCCTCACCTCCATCCCTTGCTCCTGTTCCACCCGTCTCGGCGTCCATCGTAGGTGTTTCGATGTGGTTGATTCGTTGATAGGATCCGGACCAGGGATCAGGTCTAGGCGGCTGATACGATGACGTCGTGGTCGTCTCGCCTTCATGACTACTAGTGTTTGCTTGTGGGCCTCTTGGTCTCCTGTAAACCTTTCTCCAGCTTCGGTATTCGTTTGAGCGCACCCTGACGCAACCATCCTCCGTCCGGGGGCCGGTCTCGAGAAGGTCCTGCGCGTACTTGAGCGCGTCGTTGCCGTCTAGTCCGTATCGTAGCATATCTCGTGCTAACTCAATCGAGTAGTGCAGATTGGGGAGAGTGGCGCCCTCGCTCACATCCCATGCATGCGGAATGGAATGCGGTGCAATACCAACGTGTTCATTCTGGTGGTACCTCTTGTAGATGCCATAGGTGTAGACGCGGTTGGCCAATGTCACCTGTGCGCGCAGATGATCCTCTGTATCGGAGGGGCTCTGCAGCCAGAATTCAGGACATTGAAGAATATGGCTTTGGTGCACTAGTGAGGCCAGGTCCATTAGGGTAAAATGACGGCGGCAAGTGCGGACCACACCATGCGGTCGGAGGATCCAAAGGCTGATGATGTAGAAGATCATAATGCCGAAGGCGGCGAAGAAGTTGCGCTCCTGAATAGTGACCACGTAATACACACCACCAGCTGGGCTTGGCGTCTCCACGAAAGCAAAACTCCGGCCAGCGACAATGTAGACGGAGTTGCATACTGTTGCTAGAAGCAAACCCCAGACGATTTTGTAGTTACCATTGCTCACGGCGGCCGCAAGCAACTGATGATGTCGAGTGAAATGTAGTCGAGCAGCATACTATCCTTGGCCATTGCGCCCTTGATATTTGCTTCCTCTGGGTGGAAACGAGCGCGTTCAACCTCTTCAAGTGGGCTGGCCATGTTGGCGATGGGCGTCATTGTCCGCTGATAGATGTCAGCCGCGAGGAAAGAGTTGTTGAAGAGGCCGAAGAGCAAAGACGGGAGTACGGTGAACACTATTCCACGGAGGAAGACGCGTATGGTGCCCTCCGGATCCGCATTCCCCGTTTGAGAATCATGTCGACCTTTTTCGGGATGCACTATCTTATTGTCTGGTGCGAACGATGAGGAACTGTGTCTGAACCCCTTTGCCCACGCGACTGTAGCGGAAATCAACGCAGAGGCACCAAGTATCGTCACGATGACAAGATAGGCGTCCGAAAGGAAAGTATTCCAAACCCTGTCGACATGTGGTCGTGAATCGCTTGGTGAAGTACCCTGGACGGGCCTCGAGTTGATATTGGCTGGCAGTTTTTGATACGTGATATATGGAGCCCTAGTGTCGAAATTTCGAATACCACGTTCGGGGTCTAAGTCGCTGGTTGTGTGGGTGTCATTTGCTTGAAGAAATCTAACACCGTGAATGACCAGATTGCTGTTCGCCTTTTTCCAGTATCCTAGATGTAGTCGCAATCCTTCTTTCGGCCAGGATCTGACGGCATCGTTCAGCGAATCCCACTTCTCTGTAGGAATATTCGCAAACTCGTCAAGGATATTCGAACCTTGAATCAACGATATCTGAGCAGCCAGAGTACATGGACTCCACTTCAGTCCCGTGTGGTTTCTGCTAAAAAATATTGTGATGCTGAACGTAACCAGGAAGAGCCAGAAATAAGTAATCATGGCAATAGCACCGAAGCCGACGGAGATGCGCACACCCCAACCAGCACCGTCTTCGACAAGCTGTATTAGTCCTGATTTGACGGGTATTAGAAGCCACGTGACTAGGGGGCTTATGTTGACAGCACAGCTAAGGTAATCGCCGCTTTGGAACAGGGACAAGATAAGGCCAGGATTTATGTTGCCCCCGGGAATGTGGTTCAGTGGTTCGTTCAAAGAAGCCCCCAATGCTTCATTGACTAGCGGCTTAGCCATGTGGCTGTAGGGGATAATGCGATTGTATGACTGGAGAGTTCCCCTCCAGAGCATCGTAGTAAGGAATGCGATGATACCTGGGGCATAGAGCCACAGCGCATAACTGTACTGTAACCTCAGATGAAGCACTGTGGATTGTGTTCGGCCAAAGAAGACAAGAACCCCTACGCCCGACAAGCATGCAATGAACCAGATCTGTATAAGAACCAGATACCAAAGTTTGAGGGCAGGCGGCTTGAAGTTCAACTCAGGCAGCGACGCTGCCTCTTGAGCACTGAGCGGCAAGAAGGTGCCGGGTCCGTCTAAATTATCTTAATGAAGAATTAGCAAAAGCCGTGAACCCACTGGCATCCAGGCGGTAGGCTCATACAATCATGTCGTCCGAGGGCCGATGATTCGATGCGAGGCGGCCGCAGATCCTCACCCTCCCAGGGAATCTCCCTCGCATTGTCACCATTGTCCGACGGAAACTGAAAACTGCGAAGAGGTACCGACTCCATAGGTTGATCACCCGCTGAACTTGGTAGTGAGATAAAAGATGTTGGTAAAGGGAGGCGAACAGGAGTTTGCAGCCAGCCTGATCCTAACTTTAAATACGGGAGGGGCATCAGCAGGCTGGCAGTTTTCGATAGCCTCAGTAACCCTTTGAAAGCTAAAAACTGCAATGATCCTCGTCGCTGAGCACCGAAGGCCCGTTTAGATCAGGCTGACGAATAGTACGTCTCAAAATTCCCGTGGTGTGTCCCGTATCCAGGTGAGACAAGGCAGGCTACATGCTGCAGATAGCTATAATTAAGTGAGGCTGCCGATTCTAGTAATAATTGCATGGTATCCCTCACGCTCAGCACTTCCTCCCAAAGCGGCTGGGCGCAATTCATTGGGCAGCGACACCGGTCTGCCACACGCCTCACTCGGCGACCTTCGCGCAAGTAATTGCGGAATGATGATGGCAGTGATACAGAGCTCTGCTTTAAAAAGCGCCGGCGTGACTGTCCTCAGCACGATGAAGATATAATGCTGCAAACAGTGCCCATGTCTACCTTGGTAATATAGAAAATGGCCTATTTATTCGCAAAGTTAGCAGTAAATGTTCATGTGATATTCTCAGCTACAACTCCGCAGGCGTCGTACTGAAAGCCGTTGGCACGATATGGAATGGGCATGCTTGGCGTATCTCACGCTTAGGCCTAACGTACAAATCTTTAGGCCGCGAGTCTACCCTCCGTGACCCTGCTACAGATCAATCACCTAGGGCGTGGAAACTGCTGTTCACGAAAGTATATTGGACAGCCTTTTGCCACGTAGGTTGGGCAAGCGTCACGATTTCATCGCTTGCTTGACGTCCTCGTGCTGTTGTCTATTGTCTTTACACAGCCACCCAAGGCGAGCCATCGTCCATTCTCTCTATTCCTCGTCATCTCGAGACCCTGTTTCACTCTTCACGTCCCAAAGATATCAAGGTGTGCATGCATTTGCTAACGAAATCTTTATCCCATTCCCTGCGTGACAACCCACTCCAATGTAAAAGACTCTAGGGACTTTCTTCCTCAGCTTTCGGTGGACAGACAGCAGCCTGGCACTTTTCAAATGCCAAGCTGCATACAACAGTGGCCCCCAACATCGGTCCCATAGCGTTATAGCAGGTTGCCAAGGCTCCTAAGCATCCAGCTTTGCAGATACTGAAATTATCGAGAGTATTTGGTACGTTCAAGAGTGTTGCGAGAACAGGGAGGAATTTCATAATACTTGAGTATCTGTGCTTTGATATGCAGACCGAAACGTGAGTTGTGCGACTGCGTAGAATCTGACAACGTCGACTTGGTTGAAGGAAGTGTAAGCTATTGTCGCTGGAAGAAGTCGTGGGCGTGGGCAGTGGGCATCGAACAGACCGCATTAAATACCCCGTCGTACACTGTCAAACTTATTCAAGCGATCTTTGACGTGAACTATTAGCTGCCGTATTAATTGCGATCCCCGGGACATTTCTGTTGGAATGTTGGGTGGTTGGCCTCCAGCAGCTGTAGTCTTTCTCGGTGATGATCTTAAACCCTGTGAACTCTGATGGGTACGTCAATCATTGACTTTCTAACAAAGTGATTTCAACTACGATTTACATTTCATTGGGGATTGCTTTCGCCCAACATGTTAGTATGATGTTACCTGTAACATGTAACGATATTCGCCACACAATTACGCCAGCTTCATTAGTATGACGAAAGACGTCGAAGCATAGAGTTCTTCCTTTTCGGCGTGACGCTTCGCGTGAGTGGTCGGCTGAGGCCCCAGGTGAACGGGGTGTGAAATGAACTTTGCTGCGGCTGGCCTTCTGCATACCTTTTCGCATTTAAATTTGAGAACATAGAACCTTTCATGTGAGGATTTCTTTTACAACACCGAGAGGCCAAAGTGAAGGCTGCGCCACGAATGAACACTGTACGTGGGAAAGTTTCCAAAATAGAATTCCATTGTTGAAGTGTTTCCAATATGTTCCTTCGGTCGGAAACTTCCCAATTGAAGTTTGCATATGCTCCTCCGATATCCGTTGCCAGATCATCTATCACACCTTTAAATTCCCGGTCATCATGTAGCCACTCGTCCGGCACGAATCAAAGTTTCCCACTGACATAGTGTAGAACAACAAGCTCCCAAGGGCAAGTAGTTGATTAACACCGGGGAGCAGATCTCGCCCGCGAGCAGGAAGCTTGACATTTTCCAAATGCTACATCGCATTCCTTCACAGCAGTTGTAGCAGCTACACCGGATGTGACTCCAAAGATGCCACCGGCTACAGTGTAGCATGTGACCACAAGAGCCGCGCATCCAGTCTGACAGGTGCCATATGCACATTTCTCGGCCAAAACAACAGCGGGCGCCACCATATTGAACAAGTGGAAAGTATTGCTGTCAAGGGCTTCATGTCGATGTCTCGGTCTAGATTGCCGAAAGGATTTGCTTATGAGTCAATGTCGTGGTTCTCAGTTTTGCCAGCAATAGTCAAAAGGGTTCTGATGGACGGCAAGAAAGGATTGAAGCTGGAAGTTCGCGATTTCGGGAAGTATGACTCCTTAAATAGTTTGACTAGCGGCCCAAATCTAACTGCAGGCTTGTTCCACTCTCACTTGTTTCCTCTGACCTAAATCCCTCCCTTAAACTTTTGCAACTGACAAAACCCACCATCTCAAGCCCTTAGCTTGACCTTCATTTTCAACAAAGCACCAACGAATATGTGCTGCTAAGCATCCAGGTCATACTGATCTTCTTGCTGACTAGATATGTGGTCAGCGATGTTAGCAAGTTCGTAATTGTCTGTCAATGCTGAACGGCAGCTGATATTTGAAAGCGACCTACCTCCAATGTACAGAAACCTAAGGGGTTGGAGCCAAAGCCACCACAGCACAAGCAGCCTGACACTTTCCGAATGCTACGTTGCAGGCAATAACAGCGGGAGCAGCTCCAACACCTGCGGTTGCCCCCCAAACTGCCCCAGCAGCGGCGTAGCAGGCCGTCACAACGCCTGCGCATCCAGCTTGGCATATGCCGTAGCCTAAGAGGCCAGCTTCGACGGCAGGTGGCGCTGCCAAGAAGACGTAAAGTACAAGAATGGTTGAGAGATCCATGTTATTGAAGTGTAAACTGTTCACGTGGCAAAGCTGAACGTGTTATAATCTGCGCGAATTACGTTCAAGGTAGTGGTTTAGGGAGAAGAGTGATGTTGGTGACCTATCTACGAGTGCATGGGTCGATTTGACCGCATTAAATATCCTGGTCTACGTGAATTGACTCGAGTCAATTTCAATAGAAGGTTGTCAGACGTCACTTTGCTTGGGATGGCTGGATCATGTCTGCTGGAATGCTCGGTGGTCGGCCTCCAGCGTCTACAATATCTTCTGGCGTCATCGTTAACCCCGCGAACTCAAACCATCACGTCTGATACTTAATTCCCGACAAGATTATTTCAGATCGGGAGTATCGATTGAGGCTACATCAGCTTGCATCCCTTCAGAGACAGCTTCTACGCAACGTGGGTGGCAATCATCGGACGATAACAGTCGAAGGCAGATGACCGATTCCCAACCATAGACGATGAGGTCATGTGTCATCGTCGACGTCTTGCAAATCAATGCTCTTTGCGTTCTTAATTCAAGTAGACTGTCAATTTCTCAACGTACCTATATTCTCTGCGGGAGCTGGGATCGAACGAAAAGGGGCATACAATCTATTTGCATAGACATGAGGTGATGAAGTCTTCAACAATATCATTCAACGAAACTTTGGAGTGATTGGTCTTTACAGTACTCTAGCCATTCCACATTCTGCATTGCCAATCTTGCATATCCCCCTAGAGTCACCTCGCTAGTCCAGCCTCTGGCTTCTCGACGACAAGATAGTCATTCCTTCATCATGAAATGATGGCTCTGATTCAAATGGTATTATTGGAGGCCGCTTCAAATGATTTAAGGCAATGCCTTTGATCATGACGTGGCTTGCAACAAATGGGCTCATAAATGCAACCTGATCGGCGATGGAGGAGCATGCGCCCAGTGCAGCCATACAATCTTTCCAGCAGTCTTCGTATGCAAATTGAGCAGCACCTCGAGAAGAAACAGCCAAGGCGGCAACCGGAGCCAGAATGAGGAACGTGGGAATGGTGACTGCGGAGAATTTCATACTGATAGATGAGTCTGGGTCGCAGAAGAGGGCTTGCTGGAAGCAGCACTGATTGGTGGTTGTTATGGGTTTGCTTGTGACGGCGGACGGTGTCTGGTGTGTGATTTGTAGTGTGTATTTTGTGGTGTTTGATGTGTAGTGAGTAGTGAGCGGCTTACAGTGAGCGAGACGGCGAATGATTTGGGTTCTTAAGTATGTATATCCTCAAAGTATTTGAAGATTTTTACTTGATTGCTTCCGCAGACCTCCATCATCCATATAACTTGCGGTAGCTAGGAAGAAGGACTGACATGCGGGTGACAAAGAAATAGATGTTACGAAATCGGGACGAACAGCGCTGCATACCAATCAAACAAGTCAAGCCTAGGGGTCAGGCTTGTCTGTTTGACTGATTTTTCAGCTAAAGCTTGTTTGACTTGCTAAACTTGATTTGATTTGATAGATTTAGTCATGTGATAGCCTGATCTAAGTAGTACAGGGGTCTAATGTATTGGTTTAGTTTTAGAGGGGCTAGGTTCAAAACGCGCCGCAGGCGCGACTTTTTGCCCTACCTATCCCCACTTACCTGGGCCCCACAGAGCCGGCCGGTCCGGGCCCCTAAAGCCCCCCTTTAGCCCCCCTAAGGCCCGAAGCCTACCCGGACCTATAGGGGCCTTCCGATTGGCTACGGTGCCGGAAGAACCATTAATCCGGCGCGCCCTCGGCTTGATCAAGTCTATCAAGCTTTTGGCGCCGTGGGCTTGTCTGTTTGAATAGAAAAAAGCCTCTAGTTTGATTGGTTGATTGATTGATTGATTGATTAGGCTTGAATGGGCGGCTGCGCTGGGGACGAAACGCCAGTGGACCGCTTTGAAGCTCTTATCCATCCAATCAGCCTGCGGCGAACAGAAATTTGATCATCTCTCATTTCTCTCGTTCCTACAAAATGACCTGCGGTCGACTTCCATACGTTTCGATGCGCCTTGGACAAAAGTATGGAGACAACAAAATCTCATAGCTCATCAGTAACTCCGCCCTCACACCAGTTATGGAGGCGGCTACAGACCGCACGAGCATCTATGAAAATTGATATCAATATTGCTGGTCTCGGACGTTTCCGAAGTTGACTATACCGTACCTTCCCTTGTCCAATATTTGGATTCAAAACGAATGGGAGCAGTACACACAGACTGACACTCTTTGAATGACTGGTCGCATGCCTTGATCTTTGGCGGCGCGCCGTAGCATTTTGTGACCCATCCCTTCTCTGCAGCAGCGTAGCAAACGAAGACGGCCGTCACGCAGTTGATCTGACAGTTGGCGTATTTGGTGATGATGGGCTTCTTGTCGTGGAGTGCCGCATTTTGAGAAAACGTATCAGCTACGGCCAGCCTCCCTGCCGCCAAAGTTATGACAAGTACTTATCTTCAGCTTCATTGTAGGATCTTGATTCGACGTAGCGGGGGAACAAGGTAACTGATAGTTGGGTGGGGATCGCCGAAGATAATGGATACAACGTTTGGAAGCACATGACCACGGCAAAAGCGGCAGACTCTTGCTGCTGAGTGTTGAGGCCTAGATATCTCCTCCCTTCACTAGATAACGTTGAGAGGCGCAGGGGTCGGGATGCATATCTTGTCGGCCTCCGGCAGATGAAAGTCTTGAGCGACACTAGGTTTGGCGGGGACTGTACTCAAAAACATACTTCGATGCATCTAGACTCTTTCGTGGCCGTCCCATCCGCAGAAGACGAGGGGAAGAAGCTGGCATCTTGACGAATCCATAGGTTTGACCGAGGGTATCTGATTCGCATTCGATCTCTAAAAAAGCAACTTTTCCTATAACCCAAAACGCCATGCCATGCGTCATCCGTAGTAAACCACCCGCCCTTGAGCACTTCTCAGAACCGGATATTGCGCTTGCGACCAGTGTACTTTGACGTAGCCTTGACGATCTTTCCCTTCCTCTCCATCTGCTCCTTCTTCTTGACGATCCATGCCTTGCTGCCCTTCTTGATTTCTCCCTTGCCGCTCTGGTCGCTCGCCTTCCGCCTCGCGTCCTCGACGTCAACGCCCTCCATGCCGTTGACGACGTTGGTGATGTCGCCTCCCTTGCCGCCTTCGGCCGTGCCTCCAACAGTCAAAACCAGGTAGAGCTTGACATTCTTCGTCTCAGGGTCGTCCTCGAGCAGACCAGCGCCGAAACCAGCCTTCACCGCCGCCTGGGTAATCATGTTACGCTGGGTGTCGTTCTTGGGGTAGAACTGGCACACGGCTCTTCCTCCACGACGTAATGACGCATACAAGCCGTTGAAGAAGCGGGTGAGGCGGCCCTCGGGGGACGTGTCGCTACTCTCGGCGTTGCAGAGCCATTGAATAGCGGAAATGCTGATGGCGGCGTCGAATGAACCCGCGCGGAAGGGCACGCCCTGCCCGATGTCGGCCAACAGCAAATCGCCCTCAACGTCTCTCTGTAGCGCAATATCGAGCATGGAGGGTGAGATGTCCATGCCAATCCAGGTGTGAGGGCCGCCGTCCTCCTCGCCTTCCGCGGAGAGGATCTCGCCGGAAAGACCGCTGCCACAGCCGACGTCGAGGATCAGGGAGGGGCCCCTGAGGTCGAGAAGTTCGAGAGCGCGACGGGTCATCGAGGCTTGAATGTTTTGGATACGGGAGCTTGTGGTGTATTTGCGCGCTTCGGTGTCATCGTAGTGGATGTCGGCCGCGCTGGAGGAGGTTAGTTGGATGGCGGGGTTCGGAGGGGAGATTGACGAACAGGGTATCCTCAGGGCGCGACATGATGGGCTAGATGTTTCGTTCGATTGACGGTCTAGAGAATCGTCAGGAGACAAGCGGCGGTCCGGCGGTCAGGGTAGCGATTCGTGACGTCGGCGCATCGAGGTTGGGCGGTGAATTTTTGTGTCGTGGGAAACTTCAAAATTCGCAGGCTTCTGGGTGCGGATAGTTATCGATAAGATAATGAAGGTGGTGGGGTCGATAAGTCTCGATAAGACCGAGTCCCGGCTGCTTACCTCATCCAGAGATACCGTCATCCCGTCCCCCGGATCATGAGCTGCTCCGAGACTCCGGCGCAAAGGCCACGCTTGCGAAATGGAACCCACCAAAAAATGTCCCTGTCTCCCCGTCCCGACGCGCCTCCCGTGGCCGTGCAGCATGCGCCTGGGCTTTAATTACACAATGTGAAGCTTCCCGGCTACAATTGCCCACCACCAAACACCACCTTCGCCTTCTCTACGTTCTTTTCCCTTCTGTACCATATTCTTTTTTGCACACAACACAACACAGCCGTCAAGATGTGGATTCTGCCTCTTGTTGGCTACCTAGGCTCCATCGTGGGCTTCTGCTTTCTGACCCTGGCAATCGGTTCGTGATCCAACCCCCGGCCTCTGTTCTCCGGGTCTCCCTTGGCAGCATCGTGTACTGACGTAGCTATTCCCACAGCCTCGGGTCTTTACTACCTCTCTGAACTCGTCGAGGAGCACACAGTCACCGCGAAGAAGCTGCTCACGAAGCTCATCTACTCGATCATGGCCTTGCAGCTCCTGCTATGCGTCGTCGACCGGTTCCCCTTCAAGCTGACCCTCATGGGCATCGTCTCCCACGTCGTGTACCTCGGCAACATGCGCCGTTTCCCCTTCGTGCAGCTGACTGACCCTCTGTTCCTGGCCTCGTGTGGTATGCATTCGCCCCAAAGCTGCTTTTCCAGAAAGCCCAAGCTGACAGCAAGCTACAGTTCTCGTCCTCGTCAACCATTACCTCTGGTTCCGCCACTTCTCCGCCGCCCAGCAACAATCCTACTCCAACATGCACTCTTACTACGACCAGCCCGACGTCCCGAGCTTCACCGAGATCGCCTCCTACTTTGGCCTCTGCGTCTGGATGGTCCCCTTCGCGCTCTTCGTGAGCTTGTCCGCGAGCGACAACGTGCTACCTACGATGGGAAGCGAGGACCCCCTGCGGGACTCTTCCGGCAAGAACAAGCGCCAGGGCTTCGTCAAGTCCATCGTCGATACGGTGCTCGGTGCCATTGGACAGGTGTTCAGCGGAGTGGGCTGGGACAGGAGGTGATCGTGTCTTGCATGTGAAGAGGGCGGGGCTTGGCTAGGCATAACTGCATCAGGGAACATGTCGGCGCTGCCCGCATGCCATTTTGTCACGAAGCTGTCGGTTTATATAAAATAGATACCCGGAGACTTTCTCCATCTGGGCTCCTGTTTGCCCTCACTTGATGGCACCCTCTTGTTGCAATTCGCAACGATTCAATGCTATCGGATGACTAGGCGCAGAACGAAACCTGCGTGGTCTAAAGCATTCACACCAAATACGGTGCAGGTATTTTCAGGCATATGGCTTACCAAAGACCAAGCTTGCTCCTGCAGACGATGGTCCTGATTCGAGACACGAGTCCTTTGGCGTGGATGACGTACCCGACGACGCCCCGGCCAGGGGTAGCGATCCAGCCCACCATAATCACAGAGTCCCACAAATAGAGCAACATTCCGGATCCTTGTTCGGGAGTCCGGTCCATTCTCTCACAGTGAGACTAGAGCGCGGCACTCGAGCATCCACGATAGTACCGGTGAAGAAAGCACAACTCACGACGACAACATACAGCTTTCATGGAGCCCCATAGCCTGGGCTCTCCAAAGAATAGTGGCTGCAATGTGTAATCGAGGGAAGACAGAGGGTATAAGCAAAAGACGGGGCGATGCAAAGAGACATGCGGTAAACTTGACTGACTACAGGCCTCATATTAGCCACCCGATCTGACGGAGGCCAGATTCCCAGTTACCCCGCTGGCGACAGGATCGGTGCGTGCGTAGCCGTGCCAAACTATCCGGACGCTTCTCAGCATGTAGACATGATCAACCATCGGTGGCCGACATTTCATCGAATAACAGAAGACGAAACTAGATTCAGCTTGCAGTACGTTGTGTCTGGCAACACTCCATACCAGAGATTCGCTTTCTCGAATGGGGGAATAACATCCAATGGAAACCAGTCAGTGGTTGGGTCTCTACCTCTTCTGACGGTCGAAAATCAATCATTGGTACGGAATCTTGACTTCGTCGGTTTTGATAACAACTCCGACTTAAATGGCTTTCCGAATGAATCAATCTTCTCATGCTGCTTACTAGAAGAGGGAGGGGCTGAGAAGATTACTCTTGTGTGGTTTGACGAGCTTAAATTACTTAACAGTCGGCTTCTGGATAGGTCGTAAACTGTAAGTGGAGTTTCGAGCCATATCGTAGCCAGGGTATGCACGAGTGATGTTGAAAAGGCATAATCAAGTATTGATACTTAGATGTTAATGGAGAACCAGCTCATGCATAGTCAATTGTAGAAATGGATGAAAACCATCGTCTAACCTGTGTCCTGCTTCATGTCTGCGGTCCTGCCAACCGATCCGGTTATTATAGTGAGCAGGCAATGCAACCTACTAGAAGGGCAGAGGTCCGTAAGCGACTGCCTAATTTTCCTTTGTCTGCGCGCGTATAGGTGGCTCTACCCTAGTACGTCGCAACCTTCCGAGGTTGACAAGGAACCTGTCTAAACCCATGATGAAATGTACTAGAGCTGTCTAACGCCTGAAAGGATTCGCTCTGCGTCCGATGCCCCTCACAGGACATTGCCTCCGGATTATCCTTCTTTACCAAGGCATCGGCAGTCCATGTCAGAACCTTCCAAGCCGCCTGGAGGAAGACTAGATCCGCAAGCAAGATTGAGAAACGCAATACCCCCCAGCTTTTTTGCTGAGGAACAGAGCAAAGGTATTGGTCAACAATGGTGGCATTCTTGCAGCCCAAGGGTCCCATAAGAGAATGGAACTTATCGAATGAGTCTTTGAGATCTGTCAGACGTTTGTTTGTGCTATTAGGCACAGGGCTAGGAATCCGGTTGAAACGTTCTATTCCATCTGGGGGAGAAGCGGATCCATTCAGGAGGTTCCCAGGCGCTCGATTCGAGTCATTTGGGGCCAGAATTGCGTACTCCAGGCCATTGTCATCAAGCAGAAGACTTGGTGACTGGCAACTACCCAGATCTAGGGAAAGCAGAGAATACAAGATCTTGGTGCAGTGAAGTCCTTCTGTTAGCGATGGCGAGACATACCACTGTGTCAAATTAATTTCAGCTGCATAGTTCCATTGCGAGGAAAAGTCATTCAAAAATAGAATAGAGTCGCTCCTTACATCAGAGTTATAGTCGTGATAACCTTCGTCATCTTCTAGGTCGTTTTTATTCGGCCCCGAGCTGTCATCGTTTCCCGTCCACCAGTACAGGTTGAAGAAGTTGTCGTCTTGAATGCTTCATCAAAGTTAATAGCGCTCAGTAAAGTAGCGGACGGATTAAACTAACTCTTTTTCAAATGGATTCAATGTGTAATATAGATGAGCTCGGACGACGTATTTCTTTCCGTCTCTTACCTGTGTCATGCGGGATGCCGTAGCTAGCACCCCGTTCCAGTAGGCATTGAGTATTCTGGTTCCCCACCAAACGCTGGCATGTGTCTTGTAATCGTCTTCTATGACATAGCTGTAGATCTGATCCCCTGAGCCACTGTATTCGGTCGTGACCGTCATAGTCATTAGGCCATCATCAGTCGCAATGGTACAATTGAAAGTCGCCAGTATTGATGAATCTATCCATGAAAGCCACCTTGAAGGCGCAGGTGGAGCCGCAGTGTCGGACTTTCTCAACCGAAGCTCTATTTCCTTCGGTATACAGCTCTGAAGGGTGTTGTTCTTGTAACCAATTGTGGACAAGGAGGTTTTGGCCGGGTCTGTAATCGCTTTGATAGTGTATCGGAAGCCGAGGTTTGTGGTGAAAAAGGAATCTCCAACGGATAACATATGCGGTTGGCATTCTGCTTGCACGTCACTTTGCCAATTGAATGGACGCTGCCTGAACCATCTTTGAAGAAATTTTAGTCTGGATCTGATCAGATAGAATTGATATATTGACATACTGTGCATTTGCATGGGCTTCAGTGCTGTTGGGGTCGGACGTGTAAACAGTTTTCAGGTAAAAGCCGTTCGCGCTCAGGTTGAGCAACGAAAGTAAGACTGCAAGAACAAGACCGCCTACCAAGGCGACAGGTGTGAACCACCTGAAAGGGTACGGCTTGGAGATCGGATACGAGAATCGCGAGTGATGCATCTTTTCTGTGTGACATCAACTTCATAATACGCCCAACAGCTCAGAAAGAAGGATGTTTCTTAAAGGTAAATAGTTGAGCTGTGACTCTGCACTTGGAATATACCAATGCACATTAAATACCTAGGCTGCCGCTGTTTTGGTGCAACGCCTTCTGAGACTGTAGCACCTCTACCTGCAGTGTTTCGTTCTGTGTATCAGTAAGCAGAGCGGGTTCGGTTGATGAACGAAGGTGAATGGAGGCAGAGAAGCTCGTGCATCTATCATCGTCAGTGGCTCCGCGAAGGCTGACTGCTTGTCTATCATCCCGCCCCGTCTCCCTGCCAAGTACTGCCCAGCGCTGCCGAAAAGGGAAGTTACTCGACAACGCATTCAACGAACTCAAGCAAGGAGAGGCCATCGCCACCAATTAGTCGATGAATTCGACATCCCTAGATTGGCTTGAAATATTTGATGTCTTGTTTCAAATGACAGGTTGTATTCGAAGATCAACCTCCGCAGTTATGTACCTAGGCATGGCCAGCCACTGAAATGTGACATCATCGCCAACCCCTCGATCATTACAAGGGCACATAAGGTATTTCGTAGGAGCCATTTCACTGCCGTCTCCGGTTGGGTCGGGCTAGAGCTATCCAGGCAGGGCGACACAACAGTGAGTGGGATCACCTTCAACTTTCCCTCACCCGCAAATTATTGTTACAATCTGAGACCATCACACGAGATTTTCGGTTGTGCTCGGCACTAGTGTAAAACATCTGGGTTTCTATCAAGACTGTTGCCTCACTGACTGTTGCATCACATTTCCATCTACAGCGGCAGGATAATGCCTGACTTCTAACGGACCTAAGTCAATGGATTGTAGTTCATCCGAATCTAACTATAATCTAACTACGATACAGCGAGTGACGATGTTCCAAGTTCCTAAGTTTGTTTCCCACATGTTTACTGTCTCCTATTTCCAAAGGAATGTCGTGAATACTAGTAGCGAATGAATGACGTTGGTGTTTGCAGCCGATGCTTCGTCGAGGGATGAGATACCTTCCACTCATTTGCGAACTGGGTAGTCATGATACCGACTCAGTATTAACGGCGCTTGGCAACACCGTGCCGCTTGAGGAAATCAACACGTTCCTGGCGGTCGGTGAGAGCCTCGTATGCAGGGGCATGCTCGGAGTCGCGGGATAGCTTCCAGACATGGGTGGCATCACGAACGGCATAGGCCGTGTGTTGAGTCTGACGCCAGCCCTCCGAGCGCTTTGCCTTCTTGTTCTTCTGGATCCAAGTCTCCTTCTTGGGCGACACGTCGCGAGCGTGGCGGCGACCATGGTCGCCACCGCCGTCATCCTCGCCGTCCTCATCACCATCAGTCGGCTCCTCGTCGGTGCTGGGATCCTCATCGCCGCCCTCTTCGCCGAGGGCGCCGGCGGCGGAGCCCTGCGGGATATCAGTGGTAGCGCAGGTGTCGTCCTTGGCCAGCTGAAGACCGCAGCGGTTCTCCGAGTCTGGGGCCTGGCCCTGGTCTAGTCCATACAGGACAACGCCGCCCTGGTCGTCGCTGGCCTGAGCGGAGCTGTAGAGGGTGTTGACAGCGCCATTGCAGCAGTCGCCAACGACTTGCTCCTCACAAACGATGCTGATCTCATCTTCTGGACAGTCAGAGTCTTCGTTCAAGTAGATATCGAAGGCGAAGGCGCGGTGGCCAAGCAGGAGAAGGGAGGCAAAGATGGCAAGAGTGTTGGTACGCATGATGGCGGTTCAGCCTAAGATGTGATACTAGGTTGTATAAAGGGGGAGGAGAACTTGTGTGCTAGTGTAGAGGTGTTCGTGTCTGATGAGGAACGGGAAGATAGACTTACTGCCACGATTCTGGGTTTCCTTTATACTTTGTGATGCCATCCTGGAAGCGCTTGAATGTTGTTACTGTTGAGCTCCGGACGTACTGGGCGACACGAAACAGAACAGTGTAAGGTCTTGGGAAGTTGCTGACGACCAAGGGATGATTTGTGACGGGATCATAAGCTGCGAGTCCAGAGATCGTCACGAACAGCTGATTCTCTTGCTGACGACAGCCCGGTACAAAGGAATACGGCCTTCAGACCCTCGGTGAAATTGTGATCGCAACTGTAAAGAACTTTTGATGATGCTACCGTACGTAATAGTGCTTTTCAGAGGTTGTTGCTGCACCTGCAACTGCGGCTCTGAGGTCGTGCACAAATACAGGCTATAGATCCTTACACCATCACAGTCCGTTGAATAGTCAACGTGCAGACAAAGTCGGGCGTCGGGTGGAGATGGGTCGCCGGAGGCTGTGACAATGGTGTTGTGGCCAGAGGATTTGTGACAATGCAGCTCTAGACTCTCAAATTTTCCCGATTGCGAAGAGCTGTGATTTGGGGCGAGGCAGTGTTTCGAAGGCAGCCGCCAAGACACCAAGGAAGATCTCGATGACAAGATGTGCCGGCTTCTTGCAGGAGCCGCTTCATAGTCTCCAATATTCTCCGAAAGACGTGTAGGTCGCAAAGTTTGTCATTCGTCCGGAAGACGTAATCAAGCAGCTGATTGGTTACGACTCCGCAGGGCTTTCCGGCGCCGCCGCATGGCACTTCATGGGACTTTGGTTTTACCAGCCCAAAGTAGACTAATCGAATGGCTCGCGCCCGGTGTGGTCCACCTGTCAGACCGGCACAGACATGATGTGGTGATCTATCAAAGTCCGGAGTTGGGCTGAAGAGTCTTGGCCTGCGTCCTGTCGATCAATATTGAATAAGGATTACTGATGATACGGGAAAGGTGACCAAACGTTGATCTACTTCCGTTTGGAGCTGAAGGCCTGGTCCGACAATTGACTTTGGTCCCTTTTGGGATGCATCTATACATAGAATGAGTAAGATTCTTTTGCACTTCAACTTCTCATCGTGACATATTCATTACATCTGGAATACATCGTAGCTTCAAAGATGCTACCCAAAGAGTACCAGCATTCACGACACAGAATCTAGAATGCGTTCTGATCCCCTGTGTCTCCGAAATACTTTGCCATCGCAACATGAGTTGCGCCAAAGCTCTGCTGGCTGTACCCTCATGGTCTCATCCTGATCTTCTTCGGGTGTCAGGAATTATCACGGAGACGTCGGATGACTGAGGTCAGCTCAGGGTTGAATTCCGACTCACCGAGGGCAATGATTTGCGTGGTGTCTAATCGAATAGAGACTCAACTTTCTACTCAGATTTTGTGAATTGTACTTTGGTAAAATGATTGCGTGTTCTTTCACTGAGTTTGGAGCCAGCGCGTTGATATGCGGGTATTCAGGCTGCATTCCTCCTATAGGCTATTTATGATGTTGTCATGATTTCCTCTGACTACCGCCGCCAAGTGGCCCGAAATAATCAGCAAAGTATATAATGCTTTGACATTCTCGTATAGCGTTCACTTTAATTCTTGAGTAAGCCTTCTTACCAGTTTCCCAAGCAACGATTCATTAAACACCCGCACCAAAAGGCCATTCTTACTTCCGAGTCCTCAAACTACTTCACCAATTTAACATGATGTTCTCCAACGCCAACCTTGCCATGGCCATGGCCACTACCCTCAGCCTCCTCCACCCCGCCGCTGCCGGGAACCTCTGCCTGTCCTACACCTACCAAGTTCAGGGCGGCAACGGCGCACACGACTGGCGGACCTTCGCGGCCGGCACTCCGTGTGACACCACCAATGTGTTCGATGAGGACATCTGCTCGTCGCTTCCTGCGAGTGACAACATCTGCGATGTCGACTACACTCTCGTCTCAGCCGAGGACGACACCATTGACGACGCTGACTGCAGCATCGCCATTGAGATTGACGGCACCGTTTATCACGGACGTCTTTCGGATGGCGGTCTAGACGGCAGCGAGTGTGGTGCTGACTACGGATTCCCCCCTCGCGAATTCAAGAGCAACTACATCTTTGAGAATGTGCCCATGTGCGATTAAGGCTTCATAAGGTCCTGAGATGGGCCGGAACGGAATTTGACGACAGATGAGACCTATGGCTAGTCAAGGGGAGCGGAGACGTGTCAGAGAATTCGAACAGCTTGGGGTTGATATATATCAGAGTCACTCATTACCACGTATTTCCTAGTCATATACACTCGTTGATTGTGTCATTTCCATTTGAATTGAATTACAAAACGACCAAAGTGACGCGCCATCATGACATGCGAACGCCTGCTAGCCAACTGTCTCTGCCTTCCCCGTTTTCGCTACGTAACATAATGTGAGTCCACAATGACCTTTGTATGTCTACCGCCCACGGACTTTCGCAGGCCTCCAGACCGGCCGGTACGGGTGGGATACCGGTGATGCCCATGTCCGAGGTCGGACGGTCTTTTCGGCGCGTCGCGCCTTCACGTAATGAATTTCAAAGGCAGCAAAAGCAAGTTGAATATTTCACTCTTCGTTATCTACCTTCTCGGCCAATAGGATTACTAGCTTACCAACTGTTAACAGCTGAAACTTGAAGATATCGGCCTCAGGGCTGAGAACCACGTCTGGACTTCACACACATAACGGGCTTTGTAAATGTCTACGTCATTTTTCCTGTCAACTGCACCTTCATCACCGTACTTATGAACGCAACTCCATCCTGGCAGGCTCCAGTACCCAGGAACAAAACGACCCAAGATTCCATTTGTGAGTCTCCGGACCTGCTCCACTGACCTGGGGCCGAGGGCCATCGGCTTGTGACTCGCCACGGTAACGGCCTGAATGTCTGCTTCCGCAGGCAAGAAGGCCACCTTCGCCATCGCCGCGCCCAAGTCTCCATATGACGTTGATTCAGCCGGCTCGTCGATGCTGATCGTATAGCCCGAATGCGCTCCCTCGAAAAGAAAAGGGGCGTGGAACAAGGTGACCGTGACCAGCGACGAAGAGGTGAGCTTCTTCTCGGCCGTGGCTAGGTCAAAGTAGATGTGATTCAACGAGTTCATGATCAACCAATGTACCCAAGCAGGGCGGTGTGATGATAGCTTCTCGCTTATGGACTCAGATGAGGGGAACGTCATGTGCGGTCGCCGCCAAGTTCCTCCTGCTGCCCCCTTCTCATGTAACTCGCTCAATGCCGCGAGAATTGCTTCAACAGCATCGCGGTGCATGCGCATGCCTGGTTGATTGTCGTTGCTGCCGATGGTGCACATGATGTGGGTTGCGCCTGACAGGCAGTGGACCATGAGGGCGTGGTCGCTGAGTTGGCCCTCGGTGATCTCCACATGGGAGTAGCTTTCAATGCCCGGGAATAGGAGCTTGAGCTGGCGCGCTGACCGGACAAAGACATGGATCTTGGTCGATTTGTTTGTGTTGGATAGGAGTGATTTCAAGACTGCGCTGCCGGTGCTGCCGGTGGAACCAAAGAAGGCGAGCTTTTGAATCTCTGCTGGGGCCATCTTGATGTTGTAGTATTGTTTTATCTGAGAAATTGGAGTGACTATAATGACTATCGTAGATGTGGTTTTGTGAAGTGAAAACCCACTCTAAACCAAGCATATATACCTCATGAAGAGACAATCTCATCGCCGACCCGGTCACTGAAGGACGCCGAAGAACCGGAGGTTGAATTCCGTTAATAGTAGCTTCGGAGTGCCGATAGACGCGAAGCGCAAGCGGACCTATGCTGGCCAACTGACAAATGCAAAGACGTGGAGTTTTATTTGTGTCCGCCGGCATTTGGCCCGTACAAATTTCTTTTGCGTCAGTTCTGCGGCTCTGGCCCATGCCCAGTGGGAGCCGGCCGCATCAATCGGATGAACATGGAGATTTATTCAGCTGAGGCTCCGATCAGCTTCAAAGCTTCGGCCTCGGTCGTGAACTTCGCAAAACCCCGTGATTGGCCCACGAGACTGTGTTTGGATCCGCTGCAAAGGTGAACTCGTCGAGATATGTCTGTTACCCAAATGGATCATGAAAGCACATGCAACTTCTCTTATTTGACCTTGAGACCGGCCACAAATACACAACGCCTTATCCTGAACGAAATGTTGTCAAATAAGCGGTTCTTCAACCGTCCATCCTCAACATTGAAGCTCCGAAAATGCAAAGGATGCCAAATCTAAGGGCCGTAGGCATTGGCTTGCTGTTCTTGCTTCAGGAATCTTTGGCCCTATCAGCTGGATGCAGGGCTATGGCTCAAGCATGCGATGACCTTACCTTCAAACCAGGATCTGCAGTTTACGAATATGAGAAGCGCCACTCCTGGTCCAACACTCGTGAGCCCCCAAAGCTCCATTTCAGTAATATGATGCTTCATAGACTGACTATCCCCGACGTAGAAATTCTTAATCCGAGTTGTATCTTCATTCCTACCTCGGCTCATCAAGTCAGCACCGCCATAAACACAATCAAGTCTATCAACGGCTCTTTCGCCGTCAGAGGCGGTGGTCACACGGCAATCTCGGGGGCTAACAGCACCGACGAAGATGTTCTCCTTGTCTTCTCCAATATGACCGAACTGGAACTCTCCGACCAACGCAGCCACGTCCACCTAGGACCTGGGCTGCGGTGGGGAGAGGTGTACAATGCCCTGGAACCATACGATCTCACCGTCGCAGGTGGCCGTGTAGCGCCCGTTGGCGTTCCTGGGCTATTGTTGGCTGGCGGAATAGGCTTCTACAGTAACAAGTACGGCTTCTCAGCCAACCCGGTCAGCAGCTATGAGGTTGTCCTCGCTGACGGAAGAATCGTGAATGCGACTGCTTCAAATGAGTATAGTGATCTCTTTTGGCCGGTGAGTATGCGTCGAGGTACCGGCGGTAGAAGGTAAAGCTGATGTCCTTGCCAGCTTAAAGGAGGCGGGCCGAACTTTGGACTCGTCACATCATTCGAACTCCAGGCCATACCCAGTCCAAGAGTATTTGCCGGCGTTCTGCAATTCGAGTCTTCGCAATTTGAAGCCTTCTTCGAAGCTGTCGCTGCATACTCCGTGGACATCTTCGACACAAAGTCACATATCATCCCAATAGTAGGGTTTGCCAGAGACGATGGTACAGACGAGATCTCGTCCTACGCGTACATCGTGTTATTCTACGACGATCCGGATGAGACGGAGCCTGGGATCTTCCGCCGGTTTCTCGACATACCCAACGTCGGCAACACGCTGAGTCACCAGACTGTCGCAAATCTCGCTTTTGAGACTGGAAAGTCCGTCATGGATGGCCAGAGTGATATTCTCACCGGTGGAACGATCGCAGCAAGGGACTTTGCAGGACTGCTTGCCGGCATTCAACTCATCAGCGAGATCTTCGAAGAGGCGGTAAGATCAATCCAGGCACAGGTTCCTGCCAGTACTTTCGCATCAACGGAAGTCTACTTCCAGCCCCTCGGCCGAGACTTCATCGTCGCCTCGCAGAATAACGGTGAAGGTGGAGGGCCCCTGTCGCTGGACGAATCCCAGGGCACCTACATCGTCTACGCCATTGCGTTGACCTGGGTCGACTCTCAGTACGACGACGTTATCTCCGCTTGGATCGAGAAGACAGTCCAAACAATCGACAGCGCCACGGCTGAGGCAGGCCTTCACCATCCTTTCAGATACATGGGAGATTCCGCCGCCTTCCAAGTTGCTGAATTCTTCGATGGCTATCCTCAGGGCGTTGCGGAACGGCTGGATAATGTCGCACTGAAGTATGACCCCGACGGGTTCTTTCAGAAGAATATGCCGGGTGGTTTCAAGTTGTCCGCCTCGAAGGTATCCAGCAACGACGGTGTGGGAGGTGTTGACGGAACTGAGTCCTATGATGCCGGTATCCTGAAACAAGGGGACGGCAGGGTCTCGGGACTTCATGGCTTTGATGTTCCTCTGCAAAGATTAAAACGGGAATGCCCGTGTGTTGGTTAATCTGGTCGTGAGGGAACAGCCTTGAGGATTCGTCTTCATGATATCAAGGCTTGTAGAAACTAGTCATCTCAAAAAGACCGCCCGCTCTGCGCGGATTGAAATAGGTAGCAGACGTAAGATGCCAAGCCAACATCAACCAAAAACCCCCTTCACCAACAGCAAAAAGACCCTGCATAAGCGAGACCCTTTTCAGATACCCAGCCAGTAAACATTCCCATAAGATGATAGTCCCTAAAAATGCAGTGCTGGTGGCTACATAAGCTCGCTGACACGCCTAAAGCGTGGTCTTTTTAACGACAAGACCCCTGTCCACCATGGGCCCCCATTCCCGGAGACTTTAGTGCCTGCACTAGCTCACGGCTGCTAGGGGACTTTTTACACGTGTTGGGTTCTTTTGGCCAAATCAAATTACTGCCTACCAAAAGACCGCTTGAGGATAGTTTCTGGAGAGGGTGGACCATGGGTATTTTTGATGACGACACGTGCATTTCGAAATGGTTTGGGAATGTTTTCGCAGAGCGTAGAGGACGAGTCTTCTGTAATTTTGCCCGCCCGAGGAAGAACCCGCAAAAAGACCCCTTGTGGGTGGCAGAGGAGTTTGACTCCTCGTCACTGAGGATTGACGCTCCTCAGCACATGAGGATCGCGACCCGCGCAGCGGTCTTTTTGTGACCTTTCGAGGCCCTGTGAGGATTTTCAATATGTGTATAAAGATGGATTGATTTTGACGCAAGATGCTTCTTGCCTTTGATCTGTTCTTCATCACTCTCATGAGATTTAATAGTCGAATTTCGTCTATAATTTTGCCCGTTGCTTCAGACCATCCCACCAGCTGCACCCGTCGCCAAGATGTCTTCCCAACAGCCCAACCAATACACCAACCAATACGTCGCCATCCCGCGCCAACACCAAGGCCAGACGCCGACGCAATTCACATACCAACAACAGGGTGGGTCCGCTACGCTCAACACCTGGCTCTCCCAGGGCGAATCCGCGAGTCCGTACCACAACATCGGGGCATACCGGCCGGTCACCGGCTCCGGAAGTGGGGCAAACTCATGGGCCGCGGCACCGGGTAGCAATGGAGCTACGCGGGGCAGCGGCCAGGGCCGCAGGAACTGATCCTGGCAAAGGAGCTTCCGAAATTGACGAATGATGTATGAGAGAAAGATTTTTTGATCGCTCAGAGGATCACATCGGAGCATGGGGCCTAGCATGGAGCAGGGCGCGGGATGCGGGACATGCGGCATATGCGGCCGCCGTGGGGCCGCACGCTTGGGGGCGACAACTGGGGACCAACAACTTTTGGCGTTATCGGGGAGTCAATTAGATAATACAAGGATTACTTTCAGTCTTACCCGAAGTCTTTGTCTTCACAGGCAGACTTCCTGAGGTTCGTGAAGTGGTAACGCCGAACGAGCAGCAAATTGGGTCTTGCCGCCGCTTACGGCCGCTAAATCCGCATGCTTCGACCATGAGCCGTAGAGACCAACCACTCAGGACTCAGCAGTACCGAAAGACCTACCCACCGATTGCAACGCCACAAGACTTTGCGATGTGGATAGCGATACTGTCTGAGCGTTTTCCGAGATGTGGATGAGAGCCATGATACAACATGGCATGTGTAAGACAATCGCAGACGATGGACTGGGATGGGTATAAAGAGACGGCCAAGATCGACTGATTGAAAGCAAAGAGGCATCACCAGGTTGTTCATCAGCATCTCAAGTCACTGCGCTAACTTACACTTCACAGACCTACCTTGGCCTCATCACCACTTAAACCATGGCACCGGCCTACGACAACACCACACGCGCCAGCGAGCTGGTGCCCATTTACGCTCCTCACATCGCAGGCAAGACTATCCTCATCACCGGCGTTTCTCCTGGGAGCCTCGGTGAAGCGTTCGTGAAGCAGGTGGCAGTCGCCAAGCCGTCGACTTTCATCCTGGTAGGCCGTAACCCGTCTAAGGCCCAACCCCTCATCGACTTCCTCGCTTCATCACACCCAGACATCACCGTAAAGCCACTTACCTTGGACCTCACCTCCCTCGCCCAGGTCCGCGAGGCCGCGTCCCTCGTTAACTCCTGGCCAGACGTCCCCCACATCGATCTCCTGGTCAACAACGCCGGCATCATGGCCGGCCCGTACGCCCTAACCCAAGACGGCTTCGAGTCGCAGTTCCAAACAAACTACCTCTCGCACTTCCTCCTCACCAACCTCCTCATGCCCAAGATCCTCGCTTCCCCGGACCCGCGCGTCGTCAACATCAGCAGCGGCGCGCACCGCCTCGGGCACATCCGCTGGACGGACCACGCCTTCGACAACGGGGCCAACTACGACTGCTGGGCGGCGTACGGGCAGTCCAAGACGGCGACCAGCCTGTTCGCGGTCGCGCTGGCCGGCAAGCTCGGGGCGTCGCGGGGCCTGCATGCGTTCAGTCTGTGCCCGGGCTTCGTGAACACGAACCTCCTCAGCGCGGCGCACGGGGCGGACGACATCCCCGCGCTGCTGGAAGGCTTGAGGCGGGTGGACGCGGTGATGGGCACAAAGTATCTCTGGGGCATGGGCGGCATCGCGCCCAAGGATATGGACCAGGGGGTCGCGACGCATGTTTATGCGGCGTTCGACCAGGAGCTGCTGGAGGAGGAGAGGAACGGGGAGTACCTCAACCACTGTCGCGTCGCGGATCCGTATGAGGAGGAGGTGTACTGCTGGGCGACGAGTAAGGTTGATGCGGACATGCTGTGGAGGTTGAGTGAGAAGTTTGTTGGGCAGGAGTTTGCGTATTGAAGCGGGAGGTCGGCACACGGGCCCTGTTGGAAACGGTCAAGTTGGCGTGCAGACGGATGTAGTTTCACGGCGGCTGCATCGTTGGTGAAGCACTTCTGAGATGAGAAATGAAGTCATTGTTGGCGCTGATGGACGTGCGCGGTTGAAGACGAGTGAACGAGTGATGTTGAGTTGAGAGAGAGACACAGACGCAGCGGGGAGCTTGAAAGTCGGAGACCGAAGCACCCGCCACAGCTGCTTCCCATCAGCCACAGATCCGCACCAGCCACAGCACCCGCCCGATCTAGAACCTCATTAGTCATTCGTGGCTTGCCCCGGCTTGCACCGCCACAGACATCCCTCCATTTCCACTTAATTGTTCTAAAAAAGACTCCGCCCATCTTCCAACTTGCACAAGTGGCGAATTCCAAGCCCAAGTCCCAAATACCGGCACGGCACCGTTGTCCCTTGGCGCTCGGGTTCTCGCTCCTCAACAGCTCCTTCATTCGCTTAAAATGCCAGCCATCGGACGGACTTGCCCGAGGGATGATTGGGCAACAAGTGGCCTCCGACGCGTACGCCTCGTCATGCGAACCGTTTCCTGCGCCGACTGCCTGGTACAGGACAGAGACAGAGAGACACACAGAGGGGGAGAGGGACGACTCAAGTGCTAGACGAGCCAAGCGGGTGCTGCGGAGAACAGCAAAAATGAGGCGGTGCAACGCCGGACAGCCGACGTCATTCGTCCGACATGCCCAGCATCAGCTCGTTTGGGTCTCACGTCCCCCCTCCACCCCCGAAAGTCTGTGGCTTTGCCCTTGCGCAGGACATGGAAGAGCTTCGGTCTCCCCACGTCTTCTTTGATGTTTCCCGGGATGGTTCAGTGTCAATCTCGGATGTTTGGTGGGCCTCTGCCGAGTGGCAGGATTGACGGCACCTTATGTATGCACAAAGGGCCTGAACATACGCCTACAGGCTGCCTCAAGCCAAGCAATATCCATGGAGGAGAGGAATGCTAATCGCTGCATTTTCCTGTCACCGCACCAGAGGTGGCAACCTGGTAGGCGAAGCTTTTGCTTTTCTCCACGTCGCCGGTTGGCCACTGGTATGTCATGGGAGCTTACGACGCCAGCCTTGCGACGACTTAGAGGCCAGATCCAGGCACCCGTTCATGGCCATTGGAGAGGTGCGCCCCCAACCTGGCACATGTGATGTTCGGTCCAGACGCAAGTGTTTCTGGGCTGCGTAATTATACATAAGCTTAAGCTAGGCATACTCCATCAGAAACCGGCTTCTCTCTTTAAAAGGCTTGCTGCCGCTTTCTTATTCTCAGACCTGCGGCGCTTTTGCTCTACGAAACTGCTTCTTCCACACATACAAACACTCTCCCCATACGCATTGCTTCTAACATACATCGTTGCATGACACTTATGGGATCATTGTACGAAGAATCTCCAGCAGGCCGTGACTATCGCTCAGCAGCTAACGCCTCACTCAGGCCCGAACGCGAAATGGCTCCGACCATCGACTCGGCGCTGGGGACGGCGGACATGGCCAACGAGCAGCGCGGCCTGCTCGAGCTCATCGACAAGCTGCAGTTCGCCCAGCTCGACAATGTCAAGTTGCCGCAAATCGTCGTCGTCGGCGACCAGTCCGCTGGTAAGAGTTCCGTTCTCGAAGCCATCACGGGGACGCCATTTCCCCGCGATGCTGGCGCATGCACGCGCTTCGCGACCGAGATTCGACTGAGGCGGTCCGCCGAGGCGACGCTCAATGTCTCCATCATCCCCGACAAGAACCGCAACTTCAGGGAGCAGGAGAGGTTAAAACAGTTTGGCGGCGCGGTGGATACCGACATGTCGTTTGAGTCGCTCATGAGGTCGGCCGTGGAGCTGATTGCGCCCAAGAACATCCCAGGCCGGTTTGCCGCCCGCGATATCTTGGTCGTTGAGAAGCGCGGGCCGGACATGCCTCTCCTTACACTGGTCGATCTTCCCGGTCTCGTCAAGAACGCCAACAACGACCAGTCAATGGACGACATTAAGACCATCGAGACGCTCTGCGACCGCTACATGAAGTCCTCGCGCACCATCATCCTCGCCGTCGTCGGCGGAAACACCGACTACGTTCAGGCGCCCATCCTCACCAAGGCGCGCCACTTCGACCCCTCTGGTAGTCGCACAATCGGCGTCCTCACCAAGCCCGACCTCTGCGAGTCCATCGGCCTCGAGGACAAGTTCATCGAGCTCGTCCAGAACAAGGACAAGCAGAACTACTTCAAGCTCGGCTGGTACGTCCTGCTCAACCCAGGCCCCCGCGATGCAGGCCAGCCATGGCCCTCCGCCCGTGAGCGCAGGCAGCGCGAGGAGGAATTCTTCGGCCGCGGCAAGTGGCGCGCTCTCCCCGGATCCATGTGCGGCGCCGGGGCGCTGAAGCAGAAGCTCTCCGTCCAGCTGCAGCGCCACATCGGCCGCCACGTCAAGACGCTGCGCAAGCAGATCCAGAACGCCCTCGACGACTGCGACGCCGAGCTCAAGAGCATGGGCACCGGCAAGGACACCGTCGAGGAGATGCGCATCGAACTCGTCGAGCTCTTCTCCGCGTCCAAGGAGCTCGTCATCCCCGCCGTGTACGGCTTCTACAAGAACCCGCCGGGCAAGAACTTCTTCCGCGCGACTGCCGACCCGCGCGGCACGCCCGCCCAGAACCTGCGCGCCCGCGCCATCGAGGAGAACGAGAAGTTCTCGCACCGTATCCGCCAGAACGGGCGCAAGTTCGGCTTCGCATCCTCCACGGACCCGCGCTCACCAACGGGCGCCGACGGCAGCGTGACCATCTCCGATAGCGGCAAGCGCGACTTCGTGACCAAAGAGGTCGAGATGCTGCTGCGGCAGATCCGCGGCTCCGAGTTCCCGATGGACCCCAAGCCGCGCGCCGTGTACATGCTCTTCCAGAGCTACTCGGAGAACTGGCCGCGGCTGGCGCAGGAGCACAAGGACAACCTCGGCGTGGTGTGCAACGAGTTCCTGAGCGAGGTCATCGACTTTGCGTGGCCCGGGCGCATGCACGATCCGCTGCGCTACAACTTCCTCGACCCGCAGGTGAAGAAGCTGATGGCGAGCGCGCAGGAGGAGCTCGAGCGCCTGACGCAGGACATGAACCTTGAGATCCAGCCGTACGACCCCGAGTACGAGGAGCGGCTGCGTAAGTGGCAGCTCGAGGCGACCAAGGACGGCGGACGGTACACGGAGGCGCAGGAGGTGTGCGAGAAGATGTTGATCTTTTACGAGCTTGCGGCTAAGACGTTCATCCGCAACACCATCACGCAGGTTGTGGAGCGACACTTGCTGCAGGGTATGTATGGCATCTTCAACTCTGTGGAGATCTTGAGCATGCAGAATGAGACGGTCGAGGGTATCGCTGCGGAGAACAAGGAGACCAGAGACCGCAGGATGACGCTCAAGGCGCAGAAGGTTGCCATTGAGGAGGCCAAAGACATTTGCGCCAACTTGGCCATGAGGAAGGAGTTGAGGATGGTAAGTCAATCCCTGTCCTATAACTCACATGCGATGATGCTAACTGAGATCCAGTACGCCGACGAAGACCGCGATTTAGAAGAAACTTCAGACGAAGAGGACGAGAAGCCCCGCGAGCGCGAGGCCCCACGCGAGACAAGCCGCAAGCCAGTCTCGACCCCCGCGCCCGCACAAGCACCACCCGCCGCACCAGCCCACCGCCCAACCCGCTCCTGCGATGACCGCGAACGTGAGCGCCCGGCCGCGACATCCCAACCAGAGCAGCAGCAGCAGCCCGCGGCGCCCAACGGCAACTACACGCACACGGGCCACTCGACGCCGGTGCAGACAGCGCGCCAAGAGGCTCCGCGCACCAACACGTCGACCTCGGAATGGAACGAGGAGTACTACCGTGCGCCCGCCCAAGCGCCTCCCGCGGTGGCGCCGCCCCCGCCTCCCAGGCCGCAGAAGCTGAGGACGGAGGAGGGCCTCGCGCCTGAGGCGGCGTCGTCGTATGTGCAGCGCTCGCCTAGCTCGATTGGTGAGCAGCAGAATGGGTATTATGGGCACGAGCAGGAGTATGCGCCGAGCTCGGGCAGGAGGGTGACGGCGAAGAAGCTTTTTGGTAGAGGTTGAGTGATGTGTTTGACGAGCTATGGAATTGTTTTGGGCGGCACTGGCGTTTGAGCTTGCTTTTTATTGATTGGGTTTCTCTTGTTTGAGTCATAGAGAGATCTCTTGAAGAGACACGGTTGGATATGCTCATGCTGGGCTAGAGGAGCATGTGTCAAGATTAGATAGTTTGATACCATCCATTATATGAAAGACTTCAACTTTACTGGGAATCGTCGCATGTCGTGAAGCTAGCGTGCATGCGCCCATGGCTAACTCCTCTAGTTGCCGTAAGCCTCGGGGAAGGAGATATTCTAGCCACGCAATACCCATTGCATATGCCGACATGAACCCATCACTTCGCACGTTGCGCTGTGCTTTATTTAGATGTTGGTAGTTTTCATACATTGAAATACGGCATTAGGTAAGCGATGTACTAGTACTCTTGGACTGTGAATCGGGGTCAGCAAGCGCAGACTTTCATTGTGGCAACAATCTTATTGAAGCTATTTGTGCTTCCTCGAGGGGACACATAACACCTGACCCTGGCACTTACTCTTTCACCACTTCTCTCGTTGAAGTTTTGTATGACTGGCGTTTCAAGGTCTTCTCTGCAGTAATGTTGCATTGCGAGATGCTCAACCGCCTGAAGCCCTCTCAATCATCCATGATCAATAGCAAGGCGAGACCGGCCCCGTACCATTTTATTCAGACTTTGAATCACGACACATCAAGCATTTAGATATCTTGCAACAGACCTAAGCAAGCGTAGGACTTGGATTCTGCTAGCATTCGCGTCCAGCAACAGGAAACCAATCCACTGGCTGTCTTAGTTGTCTTGGTTACATGTACTAATTGGGAACATTGTTCATGGCTTCTATCAAGATTAATACACATTCTGGCCATAGACATCCATTATTTAATGCTGCGATGATCCACTGCTGTTCTTGAATTAAGTCATCCAATGCATATCTCGCCATACAAAGAAGGATGTCTCTTGAGATTGGATACTGAGACACAAGCAACGCCAATCATCATCTGATCAACACCCCCGTCTTATAATTTGAGACGGCGTGGGCCGGTTCTGTTTACATAGGAGGGAACTAGAACGGGTTGGTGATGTTCCTCATCAAAACGGTCCCGTTCCCAAACACCGTCCCACTTCTCAAGACATCCACGCGCCAAGGATCAAAGTTCGGAGGCGGGTTATCAATCCGAGTCCCGTTCGCAAAGATGATCCCATTCCACGGCGCCGCCAACCTCTTGCCCGACTCCTTGACCAGCGGATTCCGCCGCTTGCTGACGTAGCAATTCTCGCTGACCATGTATAAATTCAACCCCAGCGCCAACGTCCGCAGCTCAGCCGCTCGATTATTCGCCGTGGTGTCTCCCGACACGCGCACTCCGATGTAGTCCATCAGCATCACGGTCGGAAACATCTCCGGGGTCATCTCCGCCACGCCGCCGTAGTAAAGCATCGGCGTGGTGAGGTAGTTTGCCAGGTTTTCGAGCCCCCAGAACACCGCATCCTCATGTCTAGCATTCAAAACCCACTGCGATACGAAGAAGTCACCTCCTTTCGACGGCTCGAGGCGCCTGCGCACTGGGTCATAGAAGCCTGCGACCTGGTAGTGGAGCAGTTGGGCGGGCGTGATGCCCACATTCTCTTCCCATCGGTCGGTGCGGTCCATGTGCTTTCCTGCGAGGAAGATGCCCGACGCCGGGTCGTCTTGCGGGATCCTCGAGTCGACGCCAAACTGGTCGAGGATAATGGCCACGCAGCCAGTTCCGCCGTTCTGCTCCATGAGCTCGCCCATGACCCGTTCCTGCAGCCTGGTTGCTTCGGTCAGGCCGCGGCAGCGGTTTTGGATTCCGCGCAGCTTGTCGAAGAACTGGGCCATTTCATCCCCGTCGAAGGGATGGCCACCGCCGAACAGGCCGCCCCGGAAGGAGACCATGTCTCGCATCCACAGGAAGACGACCTCACCAGGATGGCTGAGGTAGAAACTTGGAAATGTCAATTTAACAGTCATGGGAGTTGATGAGTGATGTGGCGTTCGTGGAAATAACTCACTCGTTGATGTCGTCAATAACATTTTGCAGCGTAACCCCTGAGGCTCCTAGTATCACAGTCGCTCTCGGATCGGTCACATGGAAGATGTGAAATTCGCCATCCGCGATAGCTGGCCGAAGATCAAAATAGCGGGCACCAAGCGCCAGTTGCCCCGCGATGCCGTAGGCCTGGGTCTGGGTATCCATGGAGGTGCCTGTAGGAAACAATGTTAGAACAGCACCTCTCCAAACACGTGTCACGATATGCTTACCGCCCCATTGGTACTTTCCAATGACACTCATTCCAGCATCATGGGCCCCGGGCATGATGACGTGCTTCACAAGCCTTCCCTTGATGTGTTCCTTGATGGAATCCATCCAAGCCACTGGTGAACTATCCAGTGTGAGTGAATGATGGTACCCGTAGTTCTCGCTTCCTGTAATTACGAACGTCATGGATACTTCAGTTTCTGGAACCTCGTACTCCTTGACGCCTAGTCCCCAGCCGTCCAGGTCAACCACGAACCGTATTGGCCTGTCAGAGGGATAATGTGTCGTGCACCTGATGCGGAACTCATGGTTTGTGCCCTTAACCTCAAAGTCCGCCTCACCGTTGTCGTCAGCTCTGCTCGTACCTGAGGTTGCCCAGCGGGCCTTGTTCTGACGAGACTGCCCCGGTGGGATATCATCAAAGTCAGCAGCTACCTGGTAGTAGTTGGAGCGATCCTTCAAATAGCGGAAGGTGTACGGCGTGAGGTTGACGATTGTAATGTAGTGAATGTTCGAATTCGGCATCGGGTACATAGCATGCTGAACGTCAGGCATCGTCCGTTCAAGCCACGTGTTGTCTCTGACATCGCACCTGTCTCCTTCGTCTATAGGATAGTCGAGACGGCATGCGTCTGAGGGACAGTACCCGCGCGAGCAAGCAAACTGGCACAGCCCAAAGTCCTTGATATCATTCACGGGGTCGCCAGTTGTATCCTTGATCGGCGGTGGTTCATTCAACCCGCCCTTGTCAGAACACGTGCAGACGCCCCGGGGACAGAACCCAAAATTGCAAGCGAATTGACACAATCCGCTAAGGCCGTTGTCCGAACTACCCCCGGTACATGCGGGAGGGAGGAACTCGGAGACAGTAGGATTCTTAATAGGTTGCTTGCTTGTGCTGCAAGATTCCGTGGGGCAAAAGCCACGAGGGCATGACCACCCGCAGAGACCCGTGTAGCTCTCACTCTTACCCGCAGCTGGGAAACCAGCCGGGCCTGTCGTAGGAGGTTCAGGGATCGGCGCACCGATGGCGAGACACTGACATGCTGAGACGGGGCAGTAGCCGTACTTGCAGGTAAACTCGCAGAGCTTGGTGAAACCAGTCGCGCCGGTACCCTTGATGCATGTCTGCTCGCTGCGTGATAATGCCGGCGTGGCGGAGATGGAGCCTGCAGCCATCGCACTCCCAACCCACGCATTCCAGTTAGTGAGACCGCGTTCTGCGCAGTTGTCTGTAATGGAACCCCCATCAATAGTGGCGATGTTCGCGCCGCCCCTCTGAAGAGAGATGGTGACCGAGCCCCTGCCCTGAAATGGTACGCTTCCGTGGTAGACTCCAATGCCCCCGTCCGGGACGGACGTCCAAGTTCCGGCCTGGGAGGTTCCCCCGACGTTGACAGTAACGTCTGCATGCGAGCCAAGCACAGCCGAAAAGAAGATCCTGTCTTGCATGACTTCGGCCGGCGAGAACTCCAGCTGCAATTGGCTAGCGGTATTACCGGATGTCTCGCCATCGCTGCACGTGGCTGCAGGGGTTGTTCTGAACCATCCCATGATGCCCTCCTGGGTCACTGTCGCTTTGCCGTTCTTGTAGTAATCGATCCAAAAGGGAAGCGTCATCCTCCAGCCGTCATGGGGCATGTCTCTTGCGAAATTGAAAGGGGCTCTGCCCGTGACAAAGGCTTCCATGGCGTTAGGACGAAGAGGACCAATGTGGTGGGATTCTCCGTAGTCGTTCCAGGAAATAATCTCAACGTAGCTGGGAGACCAAGTATGTCAGCCACAACTCGGAAAATAAACATACGGGAACATTGACGAGAGATAAACATACTCTGGCTGGTTGTAGACAATCTGGATCCAGCGGTCGTGCCACAGGTCGTCTCCGCGCCACAGCCAATTTTTGTTATAGCCGGGGAGATTCGTGTAGAACCAGGGCGACGCAGGCATCATGTATGGCTTACTGGTGTCCTCATCCACCCTCAAATACTGGTAATATGAAGCATCCACATATGTATCCATGTTGGTATTTCCCCAAGGCCAGGCAGCCCAGTTAAAGAGACCATCGGCGACTCCTCCCGCCAGTTCCGCTGCTCTCTTGGCTCCCTTTGAGGACCAATCGGGCATGAAGAAGCAGGGAAAGGAGCGTTTAATTTCGACCCAATCTGAAGCCTGTTCGGGGCCTTCGAAGGTGGACACGAGTGGTGTCCCATCGCTATGCTTGAAGTATTCAGGCCTGGTGGCGTACTTCTTCAAGAGGTTGAGAACGTCATCCTTAGGCCATGGGCCCCCGCCGGCGTAGTCGAAGGAAAAGATGAGCTTGAAGCCCATGTCGCTGGCCACCTCAAAGACGTTCTCTAGCGACGCAGCGTTCATGCGCTCGCCGTAGGCAATGTTGAGGGCGAATCCGTCAATGTGGGCCTCTTGAGCGAGACGGATATCGTCACGCCAGGTGGCAGTAGAATACCTCCCAGTGTTTCCAACCTGTTTGCGATCAGTAGTGCTCTAAGAAAGTGACAGTTTGCCGGGCGTAATGTACCATGAAATGCGCAAACACCGCTTTGGCTTGCACATGGCAAGCGCTTGCGAGAACCGCCAAAGATGTGAGGATTGGAAACCTCATGATTGCTGATTGCGAGTGAGTCGCGACAAAGAGCTACGAGGACAGTTGCCATATGCGATTGGACTCTTCATGTCAAGTCGCAGACAGCTGTTCCTCAGTTAATAAGTACTTCGCTCAAACCTTTCCACGCCACGATTGCGGCAAAGTCCATATTAGCTTAATCGCGTGAGAAATTCCTTCGAGTAAAAGGTCTCTGCCTATTGTTCCGCACACGAGATACCAATGTTGGATGTGATTACACTGCCAAGACACAGAAGTCCTTTCCGATACTCAGCAACACTCACGCCATCATAACTTTAACCGTCAAGCCAAACCAGTATGGAGTCATGAGAGCGAGATTGGGGTCTTAGTGCCAAATGGAAGTTGATGTGCGATGCTTTCCTACGGCACGGACTCTGAAAGGCTTGTGATGTGGTTGGCCAGAGCTACTGTCCTCTGATGAAGTTGAAATACGGCTTTCCTCTTTCCGCAGGAGGTCGAAAATATCTCGCCTCGCAGGGCTAGCCCTTGCTACCCTCGGAGCGGCTGGACTGTGACATCTGACAACATGACCAGGGAGTCTTAGGCAGCCAAATTGGAGATTGGCCATCGTCTGCATCAATATCTGACTTCTGTTGGCCAAGCTTCATCGGTGTTCTCCAACACAATTCCTTGATCACGGCTGCTGAACAGCCTTTGCAACCTCTGCGATTGAGACAAGAGTACAACGATTGTAGATAACATTGAGCGACTCATGGACCTCATTATTCCCATTCGTGAGCGACTTGTCGTATCACCCTCGCTGTTGCCCGAGCTCAGCTGAATGCAATCCACCGGAGAGACGGTGGGAATGTCGGTCTATTAACCTACCGAGCTGTCAATTTAGGCTGACTTTGACGAGGATGTACGTCCATCTTACCAGGGGTGAGCAGCAGGCACCCGTGGATCTTGCCGAGCCGAGAAAATGCTTATTATGAAGCTTGTCTGGTGCAGATTTTGGCATCGGCTGCAGGGGTTCGTTGAGGAAACCCCCTGATATTTAAGTTCTACACTGCAGACATATGCAGAGAGGGTTCAACAACGGAGCTACTGGTTCTTACTTGCCTAGTCTGGTAATGCGTATAGTCGCTCAACTCGATTTGCCGTCCTTCTTGCAAGTAAAATCCAATTACTGCACTCATTCGTTGTCAGCTTACCGAACCAAACGGGACGAACGGCCGAGCGGCACAGCAAACGTTGGTGGCATACCTTTTACCGAAGTTCCTGCCAAACCATGCACCGCTTCCCCAAGATTGGAAGGTCATTAACATGGATGCCTGCTGACAATATCACGTGGGAGAGAGTTTTTAATATTATTTGATTGCATCTGGGGAGCCTATCTGGACAGCAGTTTGTCGCGTGATAATGCCTGAATCAACACTCCGTACGACAGGCTCGGTATCTCCTGTCGTCGTTGTGTGCCTTCATCGTCGTCGTCGTCCGGAATTCTTTCGAGTTTCCGCGAGGGCGGAAATTCCATTACGGAGTTCCACAGTGAAATGATCAAAGAGGTTGCTATGTCTAAAAGGTGGATCTTGATTAAAGCCATACTTCCTTACTAGAAATGACACATGCTACCTTGATGAGGGAAAAAGAGGTCAAATAAATAGATTAGCAGTTGCTTCGAAAAAGCCAAATCTGCAGTCAATGTTTCAGTCTGCACCTCATTCAATTTGCATCCACACCTACCTTAACTCGCCTTGGAAAGCATCTTACTCTTCGACTCTGAAACCTGTTAAGCAGCGTTGAGTGCTTACGTCATGGCATCTCAAAGCAGAGCGCCTTTTCCATGGATTCGTCTCCCATTAGAGCTTAGGCTCATGGTCCTAGAAGAACTTTGGCAGCTAGGTACAATTGCTGGGAAAAGTCCTTTCACACGCTGGTCTACAGTATCGATGGACTGGTACAAGTTTTCACCTCTCGGCTCTGGAGAACAATAAAGCTCAGGTCAGACATGCCGTTTGACATGAAGTACTTCAAAGCTTTTACCACGTACTCGAAGAAAGTTTGGGTCAGAAAGGTTTCGCTTCATGTGAGCTTACAAGAGTACACATGCCAACAATGCGGCCACGAAGAAAGCGCGGAGACCAAGACAGATAACGACTTTCTCCAACAGTCTTCTAAGCCTTTTTCATTAATTGGCCTGGGCAAGCAGGCGGTCAAGAAGCCGATATCATCCTAGAGCTCAGCGCTAGCTCTCCGAGCGATTCCAAGCATCATCAGACATCTTTCCGAGATCATGAGCGCCAGGTCATCGCCCAGTCGCCTGGACACTCGAGACTGAATGCCAAGAAGCGACTTCTAGGCCAGCTTCTTGAACTTCAACTAGGTAGATCTGGCCTTCCAGAGGTTACTGTGATCAGGAAACTCAGCATCAGTCAGGAGTGTTTACGAAGCCTGTCATCTTACTCCTTGAGGAGTATACTCAGCAAACTTCCGAGTCTGGGAGACGTTAATTATGAGCCTTGGCGGGGTGTTGACGAGGAAGATCAGCGCCAACGAGAGCATGCGAACGCCTCTTTATTCCGCTACGCGACACGCTTCACCAGCCTGCGTACGCTTACATTGTGGGAAGCACAGTCCCGGAAACTACATGAAAACACACTTTATTATAAGACATCGAATAACGAACTTACTTCTGAAGCGACAATTGCTAGCTTCAAACTGGACGCGCTGGCAATTTCCCATGCAACAGACGCAACAAGCTTTCTACGATGCTTCCATGATGCCGCTAGCAAAATATGGAGTCTCGGGATTTCATCCAGATCAACACTCAAACATCTGGTCCTTACCTGTCAAACCCAGGGTCTAGCTGCGAATCCAGCAAAGGTTGAGCAAGTCTTGTTGGCCGCTGCTAAAGCAGCCTTTTATATGCCATGCTTACAGGCTATGGAAGTATGGGCCCCTGGTATGCATGGGGGCTTTTTCTTCAGGTATGAGATTATTGGAGGCATCGGCTTACTCACAGTGGGTGCCACTTGGAGAGTCAGGCCGCGAGATTCCAAGGTGTCGATCGCGTGGGAGCGGGCAGCACGCAGGCACTCAGTTGCTAGGTTCGAATTCGACATCAAAATGATCAACAAGGACGATCTGCGAGTGCCGACGAGCATTTTGAAGTTCTTAAAATTTGGCCACAAGTTGCGAGAGTAAGGACAATCCAGAGCTGTGTCGTGAAATTCAAAGATGAAACTTGGAAATATTCCAACCTCACAGTTAGGTTTTTGAGAATCAGGTGGTGAGGGGCCGTACGAGAGAGAGAAGTTAGGCTGTGTGACGACGAAGCATGGCGAGTTCGCGGTCCGTATCATAAATGTCTACATCCTGTCTAAGGTAGCGAATAGAAGTTTACTTGATCCTAATATTGCTATTAAGTGGATAAGATCTAAGGGAGTAGATATTGAAGCTTACCTCCTAGGAAAGAGTATCTAACGTCTCAAATTCAATATGATATCAGAATAAAAGGGGCTGTAGATCGAACGCCGGTATAAAAGGACTGAGAAATCTGGAAAATTAACAAAATTCCATTAATGGGCTGAATTCCTTTCCAGGAGGCTATTTGTCGCGAACCTCTCCTTGGATACCTAACGGCATAGGTGCATCAAATTAAAGATGTACTGTATCTTTATGCTTATCTGATCCTAGGATCGCTGGGGTATACTCCGTCATGTGTGTGATATTCTCCGCTGTTAACTATATCTATATGTTACGGTCAGCTATCCGACAGTAGGGTCTGCTAACAGAAGTTGGGGATTGACACGTAGTAACAGTACACTGGGGTCGTAGTCTGGGTCGTGGGTCGTGGCTG
>JAKMXC010000418.1:0-55131 GCA_025328345.1 Colletotrichum sp. SAR11_59
TATTTCCTTTAGTATATAAAGTTATTACTTAAAGTTATAGCGATTAATATAATAAAAGAGGCTATTATATATAATAAAGTTAAGCTTAATATTATCTTACTAGTTACTTAATATATTATATATTTTCTTCTATAATTTTAATTTTTTATATACTTAGATAAGTTTAGTTTTAAAATCATTATCTAATAAAGCTTTAGTTATAAAATTAACTCCTATTAGCATATTATCTTATACTTTATTAAGTTCGCTAATATCTTCTACTAATACTTTAGTAGTTAGCAAATATAATAAAGTATCTACTATAATATTAAACGTTCCTAAGATATAGTAGTATACTAGTAAGAATTAGCTAAAGTATTTAGATAATAGAGTAAGATATAAGTTTAACCTTATTTTATCTTTAGTTTATAATAATATTTACTTAACTATATTATAAGTTACTAAATAGTTAATAAAAATAATTATAGGTTTATTATAAGATAATTATATTAACAGTCTAATTTTCTTAACTACCTATATTAAACAAACTACTTTAAGTTCAATAAGCTAATACTTTTATTTAGCTATATTAAGCGCCTTACTTATATAAGCAATAAGCAGCATATCTATTTGTTTAATAGCATCATAAGGTTTCTAAATAACACTATCTTTAAGTTAGAAAATTAAAGCTAAATATCTATATTCTTTTAAGGAATTAAGTTAGATAAACAACTATTTATTAGGATTATAGTAAAATACTATATTATTATCTATTAAAGCGTTCTTAATATTATTAAAGCTTATAATTTCTTCTTTAGTTAGCATAAAATAAGTATTTTAGTAGAATATTTTTCTAGCTATATCTTTATCTTTACTTTACGCGTAAGCTTATACTAATAATAAGGTTTTTCGTTCTTATAGCAGTTATATATAATCGCTATATTATAGTATAACATATTAAAGAAATCCTATAGCTTTAACCTAATATTTAAGTTAATAAAAGTTACATAGGCATTTTATCTTTATAATAGCATTAATATAATCCTATATATTAGATAAGCTAAAGGCGTTAACAGTAAATCCTAATAATTTAATAGATAGATATCTAATAAATAATTTTTAAGCAGATAGCAATAGACTAATATCTAAAAACAGTTTGAAGACTATATTAAGATACTTTAGGTAGCTTTTAAGATTAGTTAATACTATCATAATATCATTAATAAAAATATATGCAAACTCCTTATAGGGCTATAAAAGCTTATCTACAATATATTAAGCATATACTAGAGAGTTATAAAAACCTATAAGTATAACTTTTAACTACTCTTAGCCTTAATAACTAATAATTATAAAGCATTCTCTATATTCCTTCTTAACGAGGAACTAATAAAAGAATAATTAAGCGTTAACAACTATAATCTAAGCTTTTCCCCTTAAGCGTTTAATAACATCTTACTAAAAGGGTATTAGATATATATCTAAAACTACAGCCTTATTTAAGGCATATAAATCAACAACTATTTAGCCCTTATGTTTACTATTAATAATATACTATATTACAAATATAAAAGCTTTAAATAGAGTAGGTCTAGATTTCCCCTATTCTATCCAATCTTAAGCGTGTAGCTTATTAAGAATAATATTTATTAGTTTCTTATCTTCTTCACCTACTAAATATAGATATTATCCTATATTTATTTTTTGCTAACTATTAATAAGTTTAATATATAAATATTAGTCTTCTAGAAGATTAATTAGACCTTAGTTAATCTAAACTTTAAGATAACATAAGATTACTTCCTTAAAGCGTTATATAGTTTCTTTACTGCAATTATAGATATAAATACCTTTATTAGTAATAATAGTAGGCAAGCTCTTCAGCTTAATAATACCTATTTTACTATTTATATTAATAGCTCCCTTATAAATATCTCCCTATTTTAGTATAAGATTATCTTTAGTATTACCTTAAACTACAAGAGATTTACTAGAGTTAGAGGCTAAGAGTTAGCCCTATTTAGTAGCTAACTATTTAGATAATTAGACTAAAGTAGCTAGTTTTTAATCTATAAAGTAAAAAACAAAATAATATATTAAGCATTTATTTAGCAATATTAATATAGTAGCTTATAAATAATCATAAATTTATAGTTTAATAAAACTATTAGATTTAAATAATAATAATATTCTAAGTTTTATTCTATATTTAATTTTCAAAAGGTAAGAAGCGTTATTAATAATAAGAATAAATAGTAAAGCACCTATATATATAAATATATACCCTTCTTACTTTAAGCTAAATAGAAGGGATTCTATTTTAATCCTACTAGTATAATAATTTAAAAAGTTACCTAATTATATAGTAGTATTACTATATTAGTAGCAGCATATATAGTAAAGGTCTTTATTAATACCTTAGAATAAATCTATAAATGTATATAAAGATTGCTATAAGATAGAATATAAATATATAATTTAAAGTTTAAAATATTAATACTATTTAGAATATTAAAGTCTTACCTTATAAGTAAACTAGCGTTAAAGTATAATACTAGCTAAACGCCTATTTATAGTTTAATAGTTACTATATATCTACTTAGTAACTAACTATAAATAAATATTAAGAAGGTAACCTATATAATAATCTTTATGCTTCTTACTCCTTATAGCTTAAACACCTTAGGTTGCTTAGTAATAACATAAAATTAATAAAGATAAGCCTTATTAATTATAAACCTATTTATACTAATATCTATATAAATTATAATTAGTAGTCTATCTTAAAAACCTTAGATAATAATCTTAGCATAAATATACTTATAAGATTAAGTATTATTATAATATTAAAGCTTAATAGGACTAATAATAATAGCATTTAGCTATAGTAATAAGAGAGTTTAATATAAAAAGATACTATTAAAATCTAAGTATAGCTTTACGTTATATAAATAAGTATTATATCTATAGATTTTAAAGTTAGTTAATATAGAATTTAAAAATAAAGTAGTATTAAAGAGAGGGTATTTATTATTATAATAAGGAAGATATCCTAATATCTTTAGAGTATAATCTTTATTTATTTAGAATAAAACGTTAGCTTAATCTATACCTTTAGTATTATAATTATTTTTATCTTTATTATCTATACTAATAACTAAGTCCTTATTATAAGCCTCTAAAGTATTAGTAGCTTTATAGTATTAGATATAATTATAATTATTATTATAAGATAGGTTATTACTATTAGTATTATTAATCTACTACTTAAGTTTAGAGGTAATATATATAGAGGGATATCCTAGCGCTTTTAGATATTAACTATATTAATCGCAATATTTAAGTTAATATCTATATTTAAATTATACTTAAGGCTTCTTAGGTTATACTAACTTATTATAAGTTAATAGTAGTTTAACTAAGATATTTATAGTAGTTCTTATATTTTTAGCTAATATTAGATTAAAGACCTTAAACTGTTTTAGTTTTAAATAATAAGGATAATAGCTTATAGAGGACTTAAGCGTTATTCCTAATATTAAACGTAAAGATATTATCCCTATACGCCTACTTCTAGTAGTTAATAGTAAAAAGTTATACTATAATCCTTTAGTAACTATTCTATACTAGCCTAGTACTATACTTTATAAACTAGCTATAAATTTATTATAGTTAGTTAATCTATTAAGCTTTAAAATACTTATAATAAGCTTAGTATCTATCTTATTATATATTATAGATAATATCTTTACTTTAATCTCTTCTACATCATAATAAAGTTAAGCTACCTTAGTTATCTAGTAGTAGATATCATAATAATTATAAATATCTCCTAAGGTATATTATTCCTTAGATAACTGCAATTTAGTAAGTTTATATAAAAAGTAAAATCTTTTAAGTAATAATTCCTTCTAGCATAAAACTCTAACTTAAAGGTCTCTTAAGGCTAACTTTTCCTTAGTTGTTAAGTTAGTATAATACTAATCTAATGCATAGCAAAGTAATATTTAATAGAGGTTTAAAGCTACTATTACTAAATTACTATTATTAGATTTAATATAGCTATTAATAGCGTTAATAAAATAATATATATTTTAGTAAACTATCTTAAAACTTCTATTAATATAGATATTATTTACTTTATTATTATATAGAGGTAGATTAAATAATCTAATTATATCTATTTTAAATTATAATAGTAAACATCTTATATTATCTATAAAGAAGCTAAATAAGGTATAAATAATATAGTCTCTATCTAAGGTAATAAGTATAAATAGAAAGTTATAGTTAATAGATATTCTATTATTAGACTATCCTAGCTTAATAGGCCTCTATTAAGCTTTAGAAAAGTAGTAGTTTACTTAGTTTCTATTACCTCTTCTATTACTATAGTCCTTATCCTTATAATCCTTCTTATTATTAGGATTACTTCTATTATTATTATTACCTAGATCTCTTTATAGAGTAGAGACCTATTTTATATCCTTAGTTTACTCTTAGATATTATTATTAAATATAAGCTCTTTTCTTTTTAGTATAGTTAATAAGGTAGGCTAAAGTTTAAGATAGATAGGCTAAAACTATCCTTAATTATAATAACTTTATATATTACTAGATTCTAGTATACTACTTTAGCCTTAGCTAGAAGGAAGTTTAGTTATATAATAAATAATATCTACTATTATAATAGTTAATTATTCTAATATTATAATTAAGGTCTTAATAGTTAAGTTAGGTATTAATAATTAATTACTTAGTATTTCTAACTTTAGAAGTAAGGATCCTAAAGTACTTAAGAATCTTCATCTAAAGTTAATATATTCCTCTAAAGTTAATAGAACTACTATTAGTTCTTAATCTTAAGATAGAATATTAACTAAATATTAAAGTTCTAAGCTTTCTATTTTCTCTATATAGCTAGCGTTTAAGGTCTTATAACCCCCTATCTTTCTATTATTACTAAAAAGTAAAGTAAGGTTAAGTTCTTATCCTAAGGCGTTCTTAATCTTAATATATCTTACGTAATATAGTATATTAAGATAATATTATTATTTAACTAAGTTAGCAAATATATTAAAATTATTTCTCTAAGTCTTTAATATTTAACCTTTAAGTCTTATAGTATTAATATAAACTTCTCTTTTTAGGTTTATAGTTTAGATTTATCTATAGTAGTTTATTATATAACGTTTAAATCCCTTATAAGCTATAGCTAAAATTATAGCTTATATATTAAAGTTAAGTAGTAAATATTTAGTTAGAGTAAGTATTCTATAAAACTTCTCTAGGTAGTTTTTATAAACAGCTTAAAAGTTAGTAATTATTATATAGCTAATAAACTTAAGTAATTTAGCTTTAAGGTCTTCTACTACCTTAAGATTAGTTAATATTATTTAGGGTATAATAGCAAGGTTTTATATCTCTTTAAGATATTCCTAGTTAGAAGAAGAGTTTAACATAATATTATTATTATTTAAGCCTTATAGGATTAGCTATATACTAGAACTTATTTATTAGACTTAATAAGGTTAACTATTAACATAGGGTTAGCTATCTTCCTCAATTTAAAGGAGGTAGGCGACTATTAAGGTTATGCTACTAATTAATATACGTTACGTAGGGTAACGTGGTTATAGTAATGTATATATTAAGAAGGTTAACCACGTTCAAGGCCTTAGGCGCGTTGAACGCCCTGGAGGCCTTAAGGGCTTTTGCCGCGTTCAACGCGCTAACCGCGTTGATCACGTTGAGCGTGGTCGGGGCGCCTATCGCGCTGAAGGCAGCGAACGCCTTCACTACGTTACATATCAGTTTTTATTTTTTTTAAAAAAATCTTTTAAAAATTCTAATTAGTCTAGAAGCTAGATTTACTTTATTCTAGTGAACGTTAGCTTAATTAAGTCTATTAAGCCGACGGCGCTATTAGCTTAATTGATTAAATCTCTGAATAGCCTCAATTTGATTAGTTGATTGATTGATTGATTGATTCGTCTTAGATGGTATGCTGCGCTGTTTCGCCGTTACTTCAAGTTTGTCTGAAGTTCGAAGCAGCACAGGCCAGTCGTCCCGTCTTTTGTGGCTGGCCTAGAACTACGCGGCTGGACGTTGGGCACGCCCGCAGCGAAGCGCGCCGTTACCTTTCACTTCGCTTTCGCTGTTGTGGGGAGAGCCAGGGTATCTCCGGCACGTCAGCGCTTCGGCCACTTGGGTTCGGTGATTTCACGTTGTATTCTTCGATGGTAAGTTTCTGATTTTCAGCTGCAGGTTTGACAAATAACCTTTTTTGTTATTCCCTGCCAATGTGACCGTTTATCCCATCTTTTTCAGACTACGTACGCAATATAGGCGGTGCTGGGTATCGACGCATCAATCATCACAGCGGCTGCAAATTCCACGTCGGCAAGTTGTGACGCATAACGGAGGTCCTGAAGAGGAATGTCGTCGTGGAAGAACCTTGATGCCTTCCGCCTTGGCGTTGATTTTGTGTCTTCGCCAAGTCCTGGGGTTACTGTCGCTACCTGTGTTGCAGGTCCTACTGTTTCGTGCATTATCATACAAGTGTACCTGCCAATCCAGGCATGGGTTTCCTTAACTCCGCAGCGAGAAATTCCGACAACATCTCCGGCAGCACTAAGTGTTACCTCTGGGCCATGCCAGCCACTCGTCGAAACGGTGATCTTCCTTGAAGTGGCTGTTGATATCTGCCAAGAGTTGACTTGACCATCCGCGAAAGAACCAATAGTCCTTGTCTAAAACCGCGATGAACACATTCAAGTACGATAGCAACACCAATGCATGTGGCTCGGTCCGTCGGAGATCATCAATGACTGACTCCGGGATGGAGTATGTCCATAGGAGGCAGGCGCTGACTTCAACTTGCAAGCCCACGTTGGCCAAACCGATGCAACTCCTTTCGAGAGACGATATCATTGTGTCGTAGTCTCCGCGATTCGGGATCGGGTATTCCTGAGAGCGGTAAAGAGACCGAAGGTGTGACAAGGCACCAAACGTGTCTCGTGGTAAACGGGTTCCTTCAAGGCTTGGACAGGTATTGCTGCAACACAAAGTGAGCACAAAATCAGCATGTGACCCCGACAAACAGCTTCTTGCAGTGCCTAAACTCGCTTACGCTTCAAGTGCCCCAATCATGGGTATGCCGTGTGTCATTGCAGCCAGATCGCTTTCCCTAATCCTTACCGTCCAACCCTCGAGGATGGCGCGCACGCCTCTCATGATTGATAGGAGGTTGACCACATCCGATATCGACGTATTCGCATTTGGACTGTTTCCTGGACACGTGGCCGGCGTGCAGGCTCGAGTATTGACGACGGCCGAGAAACAAAACATGGCTTTCCAGTTGTCTTCGGTGACATTTGATAACAGGCTGCGAAACGTCTCTTGTCCTTTGTCGTAGTGGTATGCACTCCGGGTAAGGTACAAATGTCTTTCGCCTGCGGGCAACATGGAAGCTTTGTGGAGAGCTGCTATAGTGAGAAGCCCATGCATCACAAAGCCGTGTCGACGTCCCTCTCTCGGAAACACTTCACGCCACACGTGCCTCACAGTGTCTCGATAGCCCATAGTGTCGCATGTTAGAACACAGTAATGGTGCATCAAGTCGACGTCAATTGTCCAAGATTCGTCGGAGATAGTCGAGGAAACTGGAGAGGCTGTTCTCGGATATTTCGGAACAAGATCAAGGAAATTGGTACTGCCATCGCTAGGAAGAGATCTCTTTTTACCACTTCCTGGAGATTCGGGTATCTGATTTGGCGAGGGTCTCTGGGGAAGACCGGGAGTTTCCGATGTTGGTGTTTCCAATCCCGTTGGTTCGAAAGGCCTGAGATACAGAAGTCAGGCACTTGAATATACTCCGGCGAGGGCAACGTGGCGCTTCACCTTAAACAGGCATGACAAGTCGAAAGATTGTCCTGGGTCGTTGAGCTTCCATCACTAACAAAGCTGCAGACGATTCGGTATCTTGTGCAATTGAAACATGCCGGATGACGCTCGTCGCACTTTATGAAGACCGTGTTAGCGGGTATTCATCTTGCCAGGGGCCGCAAGCCATTGCTAGAACCTCGCATTCGATAGGAGGAGGTAATCAGGAACGCGCATTCTTAACCCCGAAAGCCTCCACTATCTGTGCGCTTTGGTGGGTTCCGGCAGCACAGAGGGGCCTGTCGCTGCGTCTTACCTTGACTTTGCGCTGCTTGCACTGGCGACAGCCGAATCGAGACTTTGTATGTGTCCGCCGAGTTGACATGATAGAGTGTAGGTGGCGAGGCATGAGATGGAAAGACGAATGGGGGGCGCGCTTGAAGTAATACGAATGATCTCGGGTTCTCGTGCGTGGATCATCCCGAATCCGAATACTCGTATCGACTGCGCCCGAGTCAAATCACCGGAGCCAAGACCGCGTAGTGGACAATGCGAGCCCGAGATAACTCGTACAGACCAGGCTTATGGAATCCACTGTCAGCGAACCGAAACTTTGTGCTATCTGATCCAATAGGCTTCATCGACGGTACTGTTCTCTGACAAGCCAAGCATTTCTTAATGAACTACGACAGTCTCGTCACAAAAGAAGTAATCAAAATTGTACCGTACGTACTCAGCAAAAAGAGAATCCCCATCCCCCCTGTATACAAGGGTCTGATTGGTAGCTCTAGTGTCATACCAGCGAGCGGAGCTCACGTGAAAAGCTGGATTGGCTTGACAGGGGGAAGTGCGGATTCTCCTTTTGCTGAGTACCTACGGTAGGCAACCTGTAGTCTGAAGCTTTATTCCATTGGTTGATACAAATCCTGAACACTTGTGCTGCCAACATTTGTTGTCCTAGGTATGTCACCAATCTTTCTCGAAGTCATCCTGCAGTATCTGCGTGTTTGCTCCAACTCCAGCAGCGGAACCAGCACCCATAGCGACAGACACCTGCTTCACCTGTGTGGCACAGTCGCCAGCCGCAAACACGCCTCTTCTACTTGTCTCTTGCATAAAGCCCGAAATCGAGACGTCTCCCGTTTGCGTAGTTTCCAAACCAAGTTGCTCTGCGAAACTCCCGTTGGGAACTGTGTCAGGCTTGTGAAAGAGAAAGCCAAACGACGACGTTGTTCCATCCTCAAATTCGACAACCGTTGAAGCATCGCTATTGTAGCCCAAATTCTGAAGTCTCCGAATCTTTCGGTCGTCCACTTTTAGACTATGGATTTCGGCTGCTTTCTGTACATCGCCAAGGGTCAAGGATCCGGTGCCATTGGTCAACAGGCATATGTTTGTCGAAAATTGCCGCGCAAGTTGACCACATGATATCGCGTCAGATAGACTGGTATTGCTGGATGAACTGAGAGGAACAGCTGCGTTGACGGCGCCGAACTTCTCAAATCCGGAACGATGCATGCAGTTGAATCTGTGCAGCTGTAAGTAAGAAGACCGGTCTGCAGTCTTTCGAAGCACTGACATCCCCTTCCCCCAACACTCTTTGTATCCCGCGATATCGGGCAGCACGTCGCGAGTGCCTGTCGCCAGAATCACCTTTCTACTTTTCCAAGTCCGTCCATTCTCGTCTTCTACCTCGAAGACGGGACCAGCCTGACGAACGGTTCTGGCCCCTGTCTTGGCAAACATGATTGTCTTGTACTTTCGTTTTAGCTCTGCTTTCAGCCCATTTCGGATCAAAGACGGGTCATCCTGGTCGTGAGCTCCGCCGATACGAGAGACGTTTTGCGCCTTCCAGTCTCCAGAGTCAAACACCACGGCGCTTCGAAGAACCCTTCCGAGAGATAGGGCCGCAGATAGACCCGCTGGACCGGCCCCAATGATGCAGACATCGAGAACGTTTCTGAGGACGTGTGGCGCCATCGTGGAGTCTGAGGCCATGATTGCAATGGAACATAAAAGCCGAGTTCTAGAATGTGCAAATATGGCCGAGGAGAATGGGAAAGTCGGCGACGGTCAGGTAGATATTCGCAAGCACTTTTGGTGGTTTGAACGGGGTTTGTCTCACGTCAGATGATGAACGAACCATATTGTGAAGGAAATTAGGGGAGGATTGGACGTTCAGAACTTGTGGCGCTCTCCCTCAAAATACTAGTCGGAGACTTATCTAGTCTTGGCTGGCCACGTAGAGGGGCAACTACAAAAGGTTCCGAACCGTTGGCTTATTGGATGACATGCTAACTACAAACAGAACACGTCTAATCCTACAGATAACCGCTGTGGATTTATTCGCTGCCACTAGGGATGACGTTGGATTCGAATGCGAACACGCTAGCCAAGGGTGAACCTGAATGGAGAAATTGCTCTGCCCAACGTCTCGACATGGACATCCGCAGGCTGTGGCTACCGTCATTTTCGGCGATCAAATGAGGATCCTATTATGTGACCTGTTCAGCTAGTGCTATAGAGTATGAATATGCTACGTGCACTAACTATGTATTGAACATAGGTACATGGTCAATAGATAGCTGACTGCTCACAAGCTCATGACTGCATCATGGGGTCGATGTTTGCACTGTCCTCAAGCTTCAAAACACCCATGAGTCTTCTAACCTCATCAATAATGCGAATGCATGTTGGACGATCAGCACCGTTCGCGTAGTGAGCATAATCCTGGCTTCGAGGACTGCTGTGCCAGGTCCTCTGCCGTTCTTCCAAGACCTCCAGTAAACCCATGAAAGAACTCTTGCTGGCTCCATCCAAACCATAAATCTCCGTCTTGACGGCTTTATTGGCTAAAATCATCCATTCCAGCGGGTGCATCTGTACGCTGAACCCGCCAGAGACATTGCTAACTGGTACGTGAGACGGCGCATCTGGTGATGAAACGACCCCGTCAGACCCCAATCCTTGGAATTCAATGGCTTTGGTATGGTTGAGTCTAGTCGCCGTTGTTGCCTCGGATTCGATAGCCTCAAGCACAATTCCGTACTGTCTTGCTATAGACATCATAAGTCCGCCTAAGAGTGACATATTTTGTGTTGCGGAGAGAAATCTCGTGGGGCAAATCGGGCAGTGGATGATGTCTCTGGCCTTCACCATCATCCCTCTCAGGAAATGAAGACCTGAAGGGAACGCCATCTCCTCGTTCGCCTGCATCTGATCGAGCATAAGGTACAAGCTCGCGAGGCAGGCGCAAGAAGACTGGTTGGAAGGAGCCGCAGTCGACCCAAGCGGAGCTTTGTCGGGACTTGGAGCTGTTGTAATCAAGACTCCACCATCTTCAGATACTGTGTCTAGCCCAGCTTCTGCCTGCTCCTCGTAGAGGGTATTGGTGCTTGAGATTGAATGGTTAGTCGCCTGATTGATTTGATCGAGAATTGCATCCCTTGTATATGCGGCCGAAGTTGGAGCTAATGTCGCTGTGCTGGGCGTATGATCGGAACTGGGCCCGATAGCCGAGTGTTGCGTCCGGGGAGGCGGCTCCGATGTATCCGCCTGCGGGTCATCCATCGGGGTGGGCACGCCGCATGCGCAGATCTTCCGCCGCGGAGGCCGGCCGATTGGCTTTTGAATGGAATAGAAACACTCTGCTCCAAATCTTGCACATCTACCGCACTTCGGTCCTTTCCCATCACACCTCACTTTCTTCTCTCCTATCGGGTAGAGGATCAGTTCATATTTGGCGCCGTTTTTGAAGAGGCGAGATCCACTCACTGCACCGGTCGCAAGATGCACGCTTCGTCGCGGGGACTTGTTCAACTGGTGATGACTTCATTATGAATTCGCTTGAGTATGTCCAACGGCGTTCATTCTGTAGCCCGGAATGAAATTCAAGAAAGGAGGCTAACTCCCACCTCGAATTTGGCAACCAAATGACAATCGCGGAGACTTAAATGTGGTTTCATTCGACACTGGCTGCTGTGGAGTGAGTTTGAGCAAGTTGTGGCCAATGATAGCGGTGGAAAGTATCCGAGGTAATCGAGCGCAGGGATGACTCGCGTTGAAGGTTTGGCATCTGAGAGCTTCAAGCACTGACAGCAGCTTACAGGAGAGTAGACCGAACAGGCAATATCGCAATGCCATATAACTAAAGTATATAAGGCTGTAGTTAGGACCCAGAGTACTTATCATATCAAATCCATGTTGTTTCTATCAACAGTTGTTAAAACTAACCCGCCGAGTTTTTAGTAACGATTTGACGTTGAATCGAACTTCCTGATGCGTTGGCGTTGGCTAAGGACGTGAAAGATCTCGTGAATGCTGATACGGATCCCTTTCTCATCTTTCAACGGGGCCAGTCATTTGTGACTTTGACCATATATGAAGCACCATATTTGCTGCTGTTGCTTTCCTGTATTTGCTATCACCAGTGCCTTCTCTGCCGGCCTTAGGACTGAGTGCCACTCAGCGTGGTCGGGCAACTCAACTTCAAATGCCTCGGCTGCTCCGCTGTGACAACCCCGAATGAATTACCCAATTGGAGAATCTTCTCAGCCGTGTCATTTGCAGAGGTCGCCACTTGTAGATACAATTTTCTGTTCGAAAATGCACTTACTGTCAGGCACCTCCACCAGGGCTTTCAGCGATGACATGGATGGTTCCACCGGGCACTGTTAGCGACGAGTCCGCCAGATCATTTACCAACGCTTGGACTTTTTTTCGATGATTGCATCCACTTTCAGAACCCCGAAAATGAAATCGTTAGGCGACAAGGAAAAGAAGCAGTGCGTCCCCATATGTGATGAGATCAATAGTCTCGTACGATGTCTCATGTGCCCACACTGTTGGGGGTTTGAAGCCTGCTTGAGCACACCGAATTGTCTTAGCCACCCCATGGACGGGGCTGAGAATGGTGAAAGCTGACTGGAATCGTCATCTGAAAAGAAAGAGTGTGTCTCGCTAACCCTTGGGGTCTCAATTGTAGAGCAAGGTTGCATCCACATCACCATATTCAGCTGGACCCCACCCACCAGTAGGGCCCCAAAACTACATCACAGCCTCCATAGTGCGACTTGGCCGCCCACATGCTGCAAAACGCAAAGTGTTGTCTAAGCTAGGAGTTATCTCGCGATCGCTAGACAGCCTTGGATATCTTAGAACAAAGATTTGATATAAAAAGCATGTTTCACGTCCGCCATTATCCAGCTTTGACAAGCGCACACAACTACAACAACATTGTTCCTTCTTCAGAACATCAACATGTCTATTTCAACCCTTCACTATGACCCCGAGTTTGCATCAGTTCTCGCGGGTGTAAACATTCCTCCTCCTCCCGTAACCTTCAAAGACGTGTTTGCTTTGCGGGAATGGGGAGCCAGTCTGCTAGAGGGCCTCGGTTTCGGTATGCCCATCCCAGAAAATGTTCTTCAAACCATTATCCCTTTTGAGAGCCACGACGGGACGGTTCTCAACATCACACACTTTTCCAACTCCAACAAGCCCCAAAACTTCACGGAACAACCTGCAGTATTCTACGTCCATGGCGGAGGCATGGTGGCGGGGAGCGTCGACTTGTATGCTCCCAACATTGCCAATGCCGTCGACTTTTACGGCCTTGACTTTTTCGCTGTGGACTATCGTCTCGCGCCAGAGCAGCCAGGTCCCAAGCTTACCGAGGACGTCTACCATGGCCTTAAATACCTCTCTGACCACGCCAAGGAGTATCACGTTGACAACAAGCGCATCGCTATCATGGGCGACTCCGCAGGCGGCGGACTTGCGGCTGGTGCCGCCCTACTAGCCCGAGACCGCGCCCTAAGCCCTCCCATCGCGAAGCAGGTCCTGATCTACCCCATGCTGGATGACAGAACACGACTACCTGAGAACTCTGCTTACACCCAGTTCCTCCTGTGGACTGAAAACGCCAACCAGCTAGGTTGGAGCTCCGTTTTGGGCGAAGGAGTAGCCGGGAACCCGAAAGCCAATGCCTCGATTTATGCTGCACCGGGGAGAGCTAAAAACCTGAGAGGTCTACCACCTACCTACATTGATGTGGGGCAACTGGATCTCTTCATGTTTGAAGACATTGCCTATGCCAACAAGCTAGCTGAAGCAGAGGTTGAGGTTGAGCTTCATATTCTGCCTGGACTGCCCCATGCATTCGAGTTTGCATCCAATGCTACTTTGGTGAAGCAAGCACTTCAGTCCCGCAAAAGAGCTTTGATACAGGTGTAGGCTCGGTGTCAAATCGCCTGACCTCTAGGAACATTAGATCAGAACAAAGACCATGTTACTTAAGAACTGATGCCGGCGAACTCATAAAGCTAGTCAAGTCTCATTCGCCATCATTCAATCGTGGGAATGATTAGTACCATTATAAACAATCGAGATATCTGTTCAACCACTTTCCATTCGCACCGCGCCCAGACTGTGTGGGCGGGTTTTTGATTTCTCACCTAGCGCGGGTGTACACTCAATTACCTACATAGGTTTAAGTCATCCATAGTCAGTTCCAACGTAGATCACTGTTCTGCGGAGTTTTCTTGTCGCCCTCTGCGGAGTTGATCGTGTGCGCGACTGGCGGAGTTGGGTGCGGAGTAGCGGGGTATCGTCGCCGTGCTACCCACTAGAGGCCAATCAGTACCAGTTGAGGCCGTCTGGTGTCAGCTTACTTCGGGCTTTGATGTTTCAGGCAACGGAAGAGGCTTGCTGGGTCAAAGTGAAGGCGCTGGAACATACAGGAATACTCCCTAGATCTGTGTTATGGGAACCGAATACGGCGTTGGACTATAAGTACACTTACAGGAAGCTGTAGGCTTGTCATTATACCCCAACATTCACCATTCCAGCATTCATCACATCTCTAAATCAATTGAAAAGCAAGTCTTCGAAACAACATCCAAAATCCTCAATCCTGTCTAATACCCTCACGTAAAGTCCCATCAACATGGTTTTCACCAGCATGGTTTTCGCTTGCCGGAAAGACGGCGTCTCGCACGACGAGTTTGAGAGACGATACGAGCAACACTTGGTTCTGGTGGAGGAGCTGTGTGGCAACGCGATGCCTCTGAAGCACACAAGATACTACCCCCAACACGGCGGGGCACATGACAAGCCCATCGTCCTTTTCGGAAACAACAAGGAGATGAAATACGACGTCATTGTGACTATCGAGTTCGAGGACGAGGCTGCTTGGCAGAAATTTGGCGCCATCCTGTCCGAGCCGGAGGCCGCCGCAAAAATTGCGGTTGATGAGGATGGGTTCTGGGATAGAAACCAGATGCACGTGTTCAACGTGGGAGGCGTCAAGGTTTGGGAGAGGAAGTGATTACCGGCTGGTTCTGCTGCGACGGCCATGTTTGGAGGAGTCTTGACAAGGAAGACTTGACCGCCCCTGAAGTTATAACAGCTGCGCCTTGGGTCTCTTGGAAGTAGTTCAGTCATCAACATACTGCATGTCAATCGACAAAACCCCGCTTGTGGGGCTTCATAATTGAGACTGTTATTTTCTCACCGGCATGCGGCTGTCTTCATGTCTGATAACTGTGCTTAACTTGTATAACTTATTGATCATTGAGCTACATCTTCAGTTAGACGCTGCGGCGGACTCCCTGTTGGCTACACTGCCGCTCGCCCGTGAAATGTGGGAAAACCCATTGACCCCATTGGTCTTCATACCTTCCACCTTTCCCTCATCTTCAGGGATGAACTCTTCCACCACATCCTCACTGGGCCCATAACCTCCACCGCCCGGTGTCTGCACGATGATGCGATCACCAGGGTTCATCATCACCGTCGCCTTTCCACCCAAGCTGATTGTTCTCACGGTGTTGTCGGTTTCATCCTTCCGGATCCAAAGGTTGACTCCTCGTTGACCCTCCTCGCCACCAGCCATGCCATATGGCGCGATGACACGTCGCTCTGACAGAATGCTTACTTGCATGGGCCTGCGAAACTCGATATCACGAATACAACCATCGCCGCCACGTCTTCGACCGAGACCACCACTTCCCTTTCGGATAGAGAACTCATGCAACAACACAGGGTAGCGCTTTTCTAGTACCTCTGGGTCGGTGATGCGTGTGTTCGTGACGTTGGTGTGAACACCCGACTGGCCTTCCCAGTGAGGACCTGCACCAGCACCGCCGGCAATCGTCTCGTAGTATCCGAAGCCCTTGGTGACTTGCCCATCCCTATCCGTGCCGCCGTAGCCAAATGTCAAGTTGTTGCAGGTACCTTGGCTGGCAGCGGCAGCGCGGAATGCCTTGAAGATGAGGTCGACGATGCGTTGGGAGGTTTCAACGTTGGATCCAACGGTTGCAGCCTTGAGGCTAGGTGACAAGAGGGTGTTGGGTGGACAGTAGATCTCGATGGGTGCCAGACATCCTTGGTTCAGGGGGATATCTGAAGAGATCATGCAGCGCATGCAGTAGATGATGCCAGAGTACATCACAGCCGAGGGCGTGTTCTGCGAAATCAAGTCAGTCTTCGCCGCCACAAATCCTTACAGAGTAAACTCACCAGGTTGTTCAACGCCTCCGGTCCGGTTCCCGTGAAGTCAAATTTGGCGGATCCATCTTCACCATTGATGGTAACACGCAGAGCTAGCGCGGTTCCATCATCCAAGTAGTCAACTGCCTTCAGGGGATGTCCACGGAACCGGCGGCTGAAGGTCTTCAGCAAGGCCCGGACGCTCTCCTCAGCATTCTTTTGAATAGCTTCCATGTAGAATTCTACCACCGGCCACGAGTATTGTCGGACGAGATCTTGGATCAGGTAGATACCCCGATTATTAGCAGCAACCGAAGCTTTCAGGTCAGCGATGTTGTCTCGCAACGTCCTCGTTCCACTGCAGCCAGGATACTGCGCAGGCTTGACGTAGAGCTCCTCTACCAAGCCCTCCTCATTGAAGACTCCTCTGTCGACCATCTTGAAGGACTCAATAGCAGCACCTTCTTGCCAAAGCTCTGTTGAGTTGGGAGGCATGGAACCGGCAAGGATGCCTCCAATGTCAGCGTGGTGGCCTATCAAGAGTTAACAATCAGCTCATACGAACGAAGCCCATGGATCAAACCTCTATTCGCCACAAAGAACATAATTCTCGTCGGGTTGTCGTTGTCGTCGAAGACTGGCGTAATGACAGTGAGATCTGGCAGATGCGTTCCTCCGGCGCAAGGGTGGTTAGAGAGAATGACATCTCCGGGCTTCAGGCCATCTTTGCCGTATTTCTCCGCCTGATACCTGATCGCCGTGCTCATTGAGCCAAGATGACCGGGAATGTGGGGTGCGTTAGCAACAAGTCCGCCGGATGCTGAAAAGATTGCACAAGAGTAGTCCAGTCGCTCCTTGATGTTCGTGGAGATTGAGGTCTTTTGAAGAGTTCGCCCCATCTGAATTGTGTTAGAAATTGCCTTGCAATTACTGTCAGTGGCGGTGACGTACCTGTTCTGCGATTGACATAAGACGGTGACCAAAAACAGACAACTTGATCGGGTCGACCTCGTCCGTTGACGTCGTCTTCTCTTCTCGGCTGACCAGGTCAATGACCAGATGTGAGTCCAGCACGACGGCATGGCTGTCTTGATCCAGGATGATCGTCTGAGTTGCGTCGAAAATCACTGCAGGGCCCTGGACCTTGCTCAACTTAGGCAAGTTGTCAATGTGGAAAACAGGCGCATTCGTCCAGCCCAACTTCTCGAAGTATATCCTCTGAGTCTTCGCATTGGTTGCATCGGCGTCAGGGAACTGATCTGAGCCAGCCATCTGTTCAAAAGGGTTCGATAAGGGAAGCTCCATAGCCTTTCCGACACTACGGACTCGGACGTCGTCAACCAGGATATCCCTCTCCTGGCTGAAACCAAACTCTCTATGATGACGGGTGAGAAAGGCTGCGGCGAAGTCTCCATCCTCTGGTTCGGGAATCATCAGGGCTGTATCGCTGCCCCGGTACCTCATGTTGAGGAACTTCTCGTGAGACACTCGGTGAGCCGGAATGCCCTGAAGCTCAAGGTCCTTCGTCCCTTGCGAAGAGACGGACGCAAAACGCTGAGTCAATCGCTCCTGAGCTTCCGGGCCATACGTCACGGCTTCCGGCTCTTGGCGCTCTACGACAATATCGGCAAGTGCCATACCAAACGCTGACAGAATACTGGATAGTCGGTGGATCAGAACGCGGTGAATACCGAGATCTCGGGCAATAGCAACGGCGTGTTGGCCTCCTGCGCCGCCGAAGCAAGCAAGATTGTGCGCTGACGCCTCAAAGCCCCTGCCTTCGCTCAAAGTCCGGATTGGTCTCGCCATCGTGGCATTGGCAACCTGAATGAAACCCATCGCAACTTCCTCCGGTGTGAGTTTGTCGCTGCCATGCTTGTCCCGGTTGACCTGGTCCGTGAGTGCGAGGAACTTCTCTCGAACGGTGTCGACATGAAGCTTGCGGGGGAAGTACTCCGGCAGAATTCTGCCAAGGAAGCAGTTGGCATCCGAGATCGTCAGCGGACCCCCGTTTCCGTAGCACGCCGGGCCCGGATATGCGCCGGCAGAGTCAGGGCCGACCTTGAAGAGACCGCCGTTCCACTCCAAGATAGATCCACCACCGGCAGCAACCGTGTTGACATCCAGCTGAGGACATTGAATAGGAACTTCGGCAACGGTGCTTTCAAAAACATGCTCAAGTGTTCCTCCATAACGGGAGACGTCAGTGCTGGTTCCTCCCATATCAAATCCAAGAACCGGGGTTCCCTCCTTCGCATCATAGCAGGTCTTCGCATATCCAATGACACCGCCAGCGGGGCCGGAAAGAATGGCGCGAAGGCCGGTAAAGTCGCTGAATTTGACTAGACCGCCATGTGACTGAGAGAGCAAAAGCTTGTTTCCGTCCTCATTCATCAGCTCGCCCTTGAAGCCCTTTCGGAAGCTATCCAGATAGTTCTCCGTAATGGGTGATAAGTAGGCGTCGGCAGTGGCAGATTGAGCACGAGGAACGATGTTGATCATCGCTTGAAGTTGAGAGGATAATGAGACCTTGAAGCCCATCTCTCTAGCGATCTCGCCGATCTGTAGTTCGTGATCCGGAAAGTTGTAAGAGTGCATCAGCGCGATGGCCAAACTGCGATAGCCCTCATCCCAGACGGCTTGCAAGTCTTTCTTGACGGCGTCTGCGTCCGGCTTCTTGATGCACCTTAGCACCTCACCATTGACGCCGGTGAAGAGACTTGGGTCTGAGGCTATGTCGATAACGGGGGAGTCCGGATCTTCTGAAGAGCCTTCGACGGTGATTCTCTCATCGACTTCCACGACCTTCTCATAAAGGCGATCCAGTTTCTTCACAGCTAAATCGAACAATCGTGGTCGGGCCTGGTTTCCGATAATGAGAAGGTCTCCGAATCCTTTCGTAATCAGCAAGGCAACTCTCTCGCCCTTGCGCTCGAGTAATGCATTCGTGGCGACAGTTGTTCCCATGCGTATGCTCTCAACCGGTGCCAAGTCTAGTTGGGTTCCCTTGGGGATTGACGATCCTGTGGCAGTTTCCAAGATGCGCCTGATGCCCTCGGTAGGAGCATCGTCATATTCATCGGGACATACAGACAGAAGCTTGAAGACGAGGTCTTCTTTATGACCAGGAATTCTTGCCCAGCTAAAACGAGTTGCGTGTTAGTTGATCGCGCTTCTCCCAAGCTACAGAGGTGATGTTGGCTGCTTGCTAGGGTTGAACTCACAAATCGCAAAAAGTACCGCCTCTGTCGATCGCAATACGAACTCCCTCTTGGGAGATTGCTGATGGCATCTTCAAAGTTGTTCAACAGTGTTGAGCTTGATAGCATCTGCTCAAAACAGCATCCTGCACTCAATTCTCCATGCCTTGTCCTATATTCGATATAAGTCAGCTTCAACTCGGTTTCAGCATCATTGTGCCGAGACTCGATCGGCAATAGTTGCCGGCTTATCGAAGCTGAGTCGGTTTGTAAAATGAAGTGCCGATCGAATCTGATAACGGCTGATAAGGATCGGACAAGCTACCCCGGCGACCCTGCGCCAAGTGAGCCTTATCATCTGCGCCACTTTAGCGTGTAGGGCGATAAACAGGCATCAACAGATATGAGGATTGCCGTGGCGCGCCCGCCAACTAGGGGGGATGATAGTTCTCCAGACCTGCCGTTGAGTTGCGAATAGAGATATATCTACAGTAAATGCCGACTTCGGCTTCTTGACGATGCAACGCCAGTTTCCATCTTTGGTCGGCTGCAGGACTGGATTACCACAATGAGTGCAGACAAGCAACTCGACATCAAGACCGGCAGCAGCCAGGATGGCCAGGGTAACGATGTTAGCGAGGGACATGAGGTTTCCGCCTATATCGACCCGGTCAAGGAGGCTAAGATGATGCGAAAGTTCGACGTAAGGAGATTCGTACCTCGTTGAATGTGTCCATGCTGACCTATTTACCTGTAGATCTGGGCGATCGGCGGCCTCGGGATCCTGTACATGTTGGCCAACCTTGACAGGCAAGTTGGCCGTCAACTACTACATGTGGATTCGCAATAGCTAACAGATTGACAACAGGAGCAACATTGGAAACGCGCAGATCGCCGGCCTCCCAGCAGACCTTGGTTTGACCGGGAACCAATATGGCACTGCTGTCACTCTTCTCTACGCTACATACGTGCCATTCGAGGGGCCCGTTGCTATCCTGCTCAAGATCATTGGCCCCAAGCATTTGCTCACCTTCTGTTGTCTCGCTTGGTAGGTTGTATCCACAGCCATTCTAGAAACACGCGACTAACAAGAGCGATCTTCAGGGGTATCGTTTGCTTAGGCACCGGCTTCGTCCATAACTGGCAAGGACTCTACGCTTGTCGTATGCTTATTGGCTTCTTTGAAGCTGGTCTCATTCCTTGCATCAATGTTTACATTGGAATGGTGTACAAAAAGTCTGAAAGGGGCAAGAGGTTAGTTGCACCGAACTCGCTGATGTCCGTTTGGCTCATCATTGTTCTAGATCGTCTATCATCTTTGCCTTCAGTGCAATTGCCAGCGCCTTCGGTGGCATTTTTGCATATGCATTGACTCAAATCCGAACCGGAACTTACTTCTCGACATGGAGAGCCCTCTTCATCGTCGAAGGATGCATGACGATTGTCATCGCTCCGCTCTTCTGGCTGTTCTTCCCTGCCACACCAAAGGACGCCTGGTTCCTGACGCCCGAGGAGAAGGAAATGATGAAACTTCGCTACGAATTGGAGCCATCGTTTGGTATTGATGAAGAATTTAGTTGGAAGGCTGTCATTGATGGCTTGATCGATCCCAAGTTCCATCTCCAGTACGTCTACGATGCAACTTGAAGCTTCTCGTTCACAAAGCTAACAAGTTAAATAGCTGGATCTTCCAATTCGCTGTCGACATCTCCCTATACGGTTTCACAACATTCCTCCCAGCCATTGTCAATGGCTTGGGTTACACCTCGGTTACCGCGAACCTGATGACGGTTCCCATCTACGTCTGGGGCCTTATCACTTTCCTCTTCACAGCCTACATGTCCGACAAGACTGGGAATCGCGGATACTGGATTGGTGGCCCTCTTGTCTGCCTCATCATCGGATACGCATTATTGATCTCCGTTGATAACTTGGGTGTCAGATATTTTGCCTGCTTTGGTGCGTTTCTCGGTGCTCAAAATTTCTCAATGCATCGAACCTTGCTAACTTAACCGAACAGTCGCCGTGATGGGCATCTACCCTACAACAGGAATGAGTCTGATGGTGAGTGAAAATCCTGCGTTGACCATCAACAGATGCTAATCAGTTCAACAGTGGCTCAGCGACAATGCCGCACAGCACTTCAAGAGAGCCACCATGGTTGGTGGTGCCCTGACCCTGGGCAACACTGCTGGAGTTGCAGTGGGTCAAATCTTCGTCAGCTCGGACAAGCCCCGATATATCCGGGGTTTGTCTATCGCTATGGGTCTCGCGGCAGTTGCATTGGCGTGTGTTGCCGCTCTCATGATAGGAATGCATATTGTGAACAAGAGGCGTGCAGAGAGAATCAGGAAGGCGGAGGAGGAGGGGTCTCCTCTGCCGAGCATCCCCGAGAAGGGAGACTTCGATGTGTACTACAAGTACACCCTGTGATCACAAGCTACCTGCTGTTTGTCGAGCTTGATTTTTGCTCAGACATTTTCAAATAACTAGAAATGCCTTTAATACGAACGTTTCCAAAAGAGACACCAACAGAGTATTGCTATCAAGCTGTCATCTTCAGGCAAGAAACAAAGCCCGAAGATTGGGTTGCATGGACTAACGATAAACAGCCCATGGCGCGCGTTAGCGATGATAGGGGTAGATACAGGGGAGATAGGCCCGGCACTTTCTTCCAATAGCAGCTGTCGCTCCTTATCATGGTTCGTTCCCCCGCAACAGCTGGGGTAAGGATGCGGATCTAAATACCAGATCCACTCCAACAGTAGTCTCCACGCCGGATTCTCTCCATTTCGCTGTTCAATGTTGTCGAAAAGCTATGCTAGGTCGGAGTCATGGCATCGCCTAGTGAATCTTCGGGATTGCGTGCTTCGAAGCGGCTGAAACGCAGCGTCGTAGCTTGCCAACGATGCCACGCTCAGAAGATCAAGTGTACCGGAGGCACTCCGTGCAGGGCCTGTGACAGGTCCAATGATATCGCTGCTTGTCTTTATCCAGTCCGCGAGAGAAAGATCTCAGTCTTGGAAAGGTAAGCTTTGCCAAGGAATTTTCGAAGATTTATGCTCATCATTTGCAGCTACATAAAACAACTCCAAGACGAGAATGAGGAGCTTAAGCGGAAGACATCTCTCCCATCTCAGGCTAGTCCGTCAGCAAGCCAGGTGTCCGACCAGATTGTGGTCAACACAGAAGCTCACGAGGAAAAGGAGGAGGAAGAGGAAGAAGAGATCTCCACCGCTGAAGTGGTTCATCCTGTTATTGAACAACGGATATGTGATCCTGCAGCGCCACGGCCAGTTTATGTCGGCGCTGCCGCATTTACTGCCTTCGCCAACATCTTATGGCACGATGGCCCTACACCACCACGTAACGTCAAAGTCTTCAAACATCCAACGCTTCAACGCGCCATCAAGACCGACTACAAACTCCCGAACTACACTTACGCCAATCTCCTCGTCCAAGTTGTCTTGAGGTTTATTGGAAGTGATTACCACCTGCTGAAGAAGAAGTCTTTCTCTCAGAGAGTGGATCGGCTCTATGGCCCCGCAACGGAGCAAACTCCGGACACCATGTTCCTCTGTCGGCTGTTCGCAGTCTTTGCCCTCGGTGAGCTGTATCTCAAAAAGTCGACATGTCAGCGAGAAGTACCAGGTGCGAAATTCTTCTTGCAATCAGTGTCACTGTTTGAAGAGTTGTACGAGGAACCCAACATAGAGTACATAGAGACTCTGCTTTTGATGGTGAGTCGCCGATTGGAATGGCCCTGGTTTCAAGGGATCTAACATGAATGCAGTGCTTTTACTCGCATGCCTTGAACAGACAGAACACGGCTTACACATATGCGGGCATTGCGTTACGACTGAGTGTCACTATGGGTCTTCACAGAAACATCACGTATGACCCAAAAACGCCCCCAGTTGAGATCGAAAATCGGCGGCGTGTCTGGTGGACCGTGTACACCTTCGATCGCCTATGCAGTGCAAAGCTGGGCCATCCGGTGATGATCAAAGATGAAGATATCGATGCCCCATTTCCCTCATCTGACGGCCTTTCTGCCGAGGAGCAGGAGGAGTTCGTGGACGCGGGTCAACTCATCGCCAACATCAGATTGGCCCGCATCACTGGTCTACTTTTAGACCACACTTACAAAATTCACACGCCCCACGAAAAGACCTTTGTCAGCAACGTTCATAGAATTCTCACGAGTCTGAAGGAATGGGATGCGACACTGCCTCCTGAATTGGCTCTCGACCACAGCAGAACCCCCTCGTACAGCACAAGGGCAGTCGCTTCTTTGCGACTTCACTTCAACCAGGTATGGTACGATTGAAGTCGAGAATAACACTGAATACTGACGACTTTACAGTGCGTGGTATTGACAACGAGGCCTATCCTCCTCTTTCTCTTCAAATACTACATGCGCCAATCTCAAACTCCGTCATCGCCATCATCAGAGTCTACGAAGGTTCTGCCACCAATGACAATTGCCTTGGGAGAAGCCTGTATATATGCCGCTAGAGCATCCAATCGACTCCTGAAGCAGCTCTGGGTGGACGGGGCCATCGCAACCTTCGGATACTTCGACGCTCACTTCATCTTCTCATCCACCATCATACTCATTCTCTCAAACATTCTAAACCCGAACGATGGCGACCGTAACTCCGTCGACTTGGCGTGCACGCTGCTGCAGTCGATGGCCGACGACGGTAATCTCCCAGCCGCCGAACTTCGCGACCGACTAGCAACACTTAAAGAGGACCTCGAGAGCAAGTATGCCACTAGCAGCTGCCAGGTTACAGGTCCAAAACAAGGGTACATGACAGCTGCTGGTACCTTCGCCGCGCACGTTGCCCCGACCTCGAGTCGGCGAAAGGGCGACCCCAACAGATCGCAGACTGGCCAGACACCCTCGACAACAACAAGCCCCGCAGCTGAGGTCTCCTCGGTCGGTAGAGCTCCCTTCGATGATCCCTTTATTCAAGACTTCCTGGGCCAGCCATACTCAGAGTGGAGTCCGAGTGCTTTTGCCATTACGAATGATGAAATTGGCGTTTCTTCTTTGGCTTGGGATATCAGAACGACGAATGACATCTAATGTGTACGAGGTCTTTGGAGTTGAGGAGCTCTCATGATGTTTCAACTCAGGAAACTACGTTCCATCTCTATATTTATGTCGTATTCAGACTTTATTTACCGCAGTCACCTTGGTCTTGTCGCCGAAGAACCACTCTTCAAGGTTCGTGAGCGTGATCTTGTCAAAGTTGTTCCAACTCGTTCCGGAGCAAACACCAATGTGTGGCAAGAGTGTCGTGTCGTAGTTCTCCTTTAGCTTTGGGTTCAATGTGGGCTCGGCAGGATGAACATCGAGACCCAAGCCAACGACGCGCCCTGATTTCATCGCCTCCAGTAATGCGTCCTCGTCAATAAGGCCGCCACGTGCGATGTTCACGATACGAACCCCTTCTGGCTTCATGATGCCGAATCGACTTGTACAGAGCATGTGCTTTGTTTCGGGTGTTAGTGGGCATGCTAGGCAGATGCAGTCTGAGACTCTCAAGAGTGACTCAAGAGATTCATGGTAGACAGCCTCGGCACCAATTCTTTGGACATCTTCCCTTGGTTTACGATTGTGATAGTGAATCTGGTGAGGCGTTAGCCAATGGTCTTCACGGCAATGCTTCCTATTAACTTGTGTTTACCTTCATGTCCAACGCTAATGCGGCTTTACGGGCAATGGCAATACCAATGTCACCCATGCCGACGATGCCCAGAATCTTGCCCGCAGGGTCTACGGCCATAGTGCCTATGCGCCGACTCTCGAGCCATCGGTCATTCCGCGCAAGATGTTCTGCGAGAGTGAAGTACCGGAATGAGTTCAGGATGAGGTGCAGTGCCGTGTTAGCCACAGCCTCTGTGCATGTATCGGGGCAATTGGCGTAGGTGATTCCTCTTGCCGTGAGGGCAGGGATATCGGCGGCGTCATAGCCATGACCGCTGCAGCAGATGAGCTTGAGCGATGGTGGATATTTTGCGATAGCGGGTCCTCTGAAGAGTTGATGGGTTGCGAATTGCCCAGCTTTTAACCATCCTACCCGGACAATGGCATCGATGGCTGAGTAAGGTCCACCCGGAGCCAGACGAGAGCAGAATTCTTCCTCATCTTGACAGTCGTACTTGATGATATTAAAGCTTGAGCGTATGCGATCCCACTGTTCTGTCTCGGCACCTCGGACGCTGGATTCGACGAGTAGAATGGTTGGCTTGCTTGCCTGTTGGGATGTTGTGCTCCCCATAGTTGCAGGGTTTGTGGAATGACAATGTGTGCTGTGCTCGTACCTACCAAGCAACTCGGATTAGCTCCCGGCCTTATGTCACCAGCCGGAGCGTTAACGCTGGCGGCATTTTTCAGGTGCCTATCACCGTCAGTGATGCTATAATCTGGTCAGGTGCTGATAGCTAGGATGGCGGCTTTGGACACTCGGCACACAGGCCGAGATCGGCAATCGGTATCGCTGCCGGTGCGGGGACTGCTGCTGGGCCCATTTCCGGCCCGCGAACGGCAACCAGCACCGGTCGGATGAAGCAACAAAAAGAATCATCACGTTCAAGGCAGCTTATTGACGTCTAATGAGCTGCAAAAGTCTGCAATTTGCTCTTTGATTTCGTCAACACCGACAACTCTCACATGCACGATGGCGAGCTCAAAGGAGCTTCCTCCGGTTGTGGAGTTACTGTCACAGCTCATGTCAGTCGAAAGCAGCAGCGACGACGAGCTTGAAGTTGGCATATTTTTGGAAGACTACATGAAAGGTCTTGGGTATACGGTTGAGAGAATTGCCATCGCACCGGGCTCAACACGACACAATGTCTATGCATATTTGGGCGCTAAGCGGGAGGCGCGCATCCTGCTAACCTGCCACATGGACACCGTGCCGCCCTACATCCCGCTATCGATCGACTTAGACGCAGGAATAGTTAGAGGCCGTGGAGCTTGTGACGACAAGGGCCCTCTAGCCGCTCAAGTCATGGCAATCGAGGAGCTGCGAAATGAAGGCAAGATCAAAGATGGAGACATCAGTTTCCTATTCGTCGTGGGCGAAGAGAAGGGAGGCCCCGGGATGATCGCTGCCAATGACATGGGCTTAACCTGGGAGGCTGGCATCTTCGGAGAGCCTACTGAGGGAAAGTTAGGGAAAGGTCATAAGGGCCATGTTGTGTTCGAGTTGACGGCGACCGGAAAGGCTTGGTAAGTTAGATTTCGTTGGAGTTCCACCGACTGAACGCTGGCTCTAACACCCTACGCAGTCACTCAGGCTACCCCCATCTAGGGAGCAACGCCATATCGTTGTTGATCAAAGCCATGAGCAAGTTGGAAACAACGGATTGGCCCGTTTCAGATCTTTTAGGTCCCTCGACCTTCAACATGGGCAAGATCGAAGGAGGAGCCGGTTACAACGTCGTGGCTGCGGAGGCAAAGGCCTTGTGTGCGGTTCGTGTAGCTGCCAGTCTACCCCAGATCAAGAAGCAGATTGCGAGTGTTGTGCAAGAGTTTCCTGGAGTTGAAGTTGACTTCAAATTTGAATACCCCGAAACTCTGTTAGACTTCGACATTGAAGGGTTCGAGTCCGCCCCAGTCAGTTACGGAACCGATGTTCCGAGACTCAAAGGGTCGCATAAGAAGGTGCTGTATGGACCGGGTACAATTTTGGTTGCTCATGGGAAGGACGAACATGTTATCATCGACGAATTGTTGGAAAGCGTCGATGGATACAAAAAGCTCACACTCCACTTTTTGTAACGACCGAACTATTCCCAATACCATCTTCTATCCAGGAAAAGCATTGGTTAGCTATCATAGCAAGCGTGCCAGTTCACCCAGGTGACTTGGAATGCTTCCGATGTAGTTAGGCCGAAGAGAGAAGCCTCCAATTACTTGGTTGATTTTCAGCAGCATCTGATCATGATTCTTTTGTGGAAATATCACAGCTTCTTGTGACTGCCCGCTGTGACTGATTTCAGATACCGTTCTCCAACCCAACTCCCAATGCCTTGCTGACTGATACCTGCAGTGATGTAGGCATGGACTTTCTTACATCCCTGAAGAGCGTTAATCTATCGTCCTCTGGAATCGCGTGAAAAAAGTCGTTGACAGCGACGACCATGTCTCCAGCGTTGGCCTCCATAACAGTATTCCATCCGCCAGAGTATCCGAGCTTCTTGATTAAAGTGACCAGATTACTCCCCATCCAACTGCGGTGACTTATCCTCCTATAGTAGTCCTCATCATACTTCAAGCGAGTGAGGAGTACGACCAACGGCGAATATGCAACGGTACTATGGTCATCAATTGCCAATTTTGCACCTTTCTCAATGAGTAATTCGACTCGGCGAATCTCATCTCTAATGCCTTCAATACGGGTTGAACTTATCATAAACACCATCGCAAGTGTTCCGATGGGGCATTGCGATAAAGACTCAACATCCTTTTCGATAAGATGCAGCCATCGGGACGGGACATCGGGGATACCCTTCGCGACAAGCTGGACCAATTGCAGCAAACTTTCCTTCGGAAAAAGCCTGTCGATACCAAAATGTTTCATACCAAGAAGTTTTCTTAGGTACATCTCATGATTCAGATCGACGCAATCGATGATGCACAAAATAATGAAGGATGCTTGCATTTCAGCAAGAAAACGGCCTTCCCATCCAGCTCCCATGCGAGGGGCTTCGTCCTTCGTGCAGTCAACAAATTTCGAGGATGTCGTAAAAAGTGCTCTCGATGGATGTGATTGGATATCTGATGTAATTCATCAAGTCTGCGTTCGCCGTTCTCGCGTAACCTCTCAACGTGTAGATATGCTCTTCGTGCATCGGCTCGAAGGCAAATGCCGCGAGTGAAAGCTTCAGGCTCGATTCAAAGCGGACATGCCCGTCTTCATCAACAGTTTCGATCCATGTTATGTTTTCTGCTTCTTCCAGTATGGCAGAGCAGCAGTCAGCGTCAAAAGCGAGGGCGAAGTCGAGGGCGTTGTGGTGTGACACGACGGCATTGTTGTCCACACGGAGTTGCCGCGGCTTGGTCGCATCAGCCCCGTGAGAAAGCAAGTACATAACCATGGACTTGTTCTTCGCCGCAATGGCATGGTGCAGCGGTGTTGCGAGATTGTCGTCTAGTCTGTCGATATCCACACCCCATTCTCTCATCAGGTATTTGACTAGAGACTTGTTGCCAAATGCAGCTGCAACGTGGATTGGGTGTATATCCTGGACGAAGGCTTTCCGGGCTGGATCATGAAACCAGGCGAAAGGTTTATGCTGGTCATCATGTTCGGTTGCTTCGCTATCTTGTAACTCTGTGAACTGCTTTGGGTACGAGGCGGACCCAACCGGTACGATCAGATTGTGGCTGGCCCCAGCTATGAGTAGAAGCTTGGCAACTGAAGTATGTCCACCGCAAATGGCGTGGTGTAGAGGCGTCCAAGCAGGGTAATCGGACATTGGGTGGCGATGGTCTGCAATCGGCCTGGGTACTGGTACACAACTCCCCACAGGTTTGCAGTCGCAGATGAGTCTGCCAGCGGCGTTGATATCTACCCCCTGCGCAACAAGCCATTTAACAACATGGTAATGGCCCTTATGCGCTGCCAGATGAAGAGGTGTGGCCCAGCAAGCCTGGGGTGGGAGAAGTTCCCGGAGTGAGGACGCCCATCTGTGTTCCATTTCTTCTGTTGGATCTGCGGGATAGAAATCCTGGAGTCTTGCACCATACTTGGCTGCGACCTGCAGAGTTTCCAGATTGCCCTTGGCAGCGGCGAAAATAGTGATCTCAGGGGCCCCATCTTTGACAGCAGCACGGTAAAGCTCGGCTTGGAAGATGCTATGAAGGTAGCGATTGACCCGTGCAAGGGCTGCCGTTCTGGTCCTGGATCTGCTGCGAAAGTGTCGGGCTATCTCGAGCCATAGCTCTGGAACAAGTTGGGGAGCCTCAACCATGACTGTTTTAGCGATGACGCACTGCTGTCGTGATGAAAGGAGCCGGCGTGAATCGAGTTGCCGTGACTGCCCATAGGCTAAGATTGTTGTCAGCAAATCCTGCCCGAATCTCATATGACGGCTAAATGATTTGAAGTTTACCCACTAAGAAGTATGATAATGGCGAATCTAGGTGAATTGGGCCACGGTACAAGAGCGTGATCAGTTAGAATCTGGCCCAAGATGCTGATCGTTAACGTCGTCAACAGAGAATGTGAACTAATTAGGGGCAGGCACAAATAAACGACGGATCAGTGGGGCCTCTTGCGTGATCCAATTGGATCGCTTTCTTGGTGGCTTGGGACCTAAGCAGTGCTAGCGGCCCTTCAACAAGGACGTGTATTTCTTGTAAAACAAGCCTGTGAATTCTTGTAGTTCAATTTGAAGTCGAGGCGACAAGCTCTACTCCCCATCAGTGGCAATGGCATGAAATATCATTCTATATCGCTTTTTGAACCGTTGGGTCAAAGCCTTCGTCGTACCAAAAATGCAGCAATTCACCACCTGCTGGGACCCCTTTTCGGACTGTTTAGCGCTGATGGTAGCGAAGGCTTAGACACATGCAGAATCGAGATCACGACCACAGACAGAATTAAAAGCTTTGGTGATTCAGCTTGCCACTTAGATCATATTCATGAATCAAGACATAATGGCAAACGTTTCACTTCTTCACTCGGAGCCCGAGTTTACCGCATGCCGCTAACATTGACCGGGTTCCCCGCAATTTTTAGCACCGCATGTCGCCTATGAGCTCCCGAAAAGCAGCGCGTTGAAAAGAAAAGATACGCCACTCTACTTTCGCGTTTCCAATCACAAGCGTCAAGTAGCTCGTCTTGAGAGCACTCACCATGACCAGTATGTCATCATTAAACTCTGGGCTTGTGTCCGAAGCAACTACTCCCGGTTCCAGATCTCGAAGAGGGTAAGACATCTCATTCGACTGCTTGAGCAGCACCAAGAGCTCCGCCCTGCAAAGTGCCTTGGCACATCACGAAGGTGGATGCGGCTGTGATGTCCCCCTTTCCCGCCTGTCTCTCTGGCCTCTAGTTGATGGGATAAAGCTTTCGAGAACTAATGTGCCCAATTGTTGGACGTGTAAGAGGCGCCGTAAAAAATGCGACGAGATCAAGCCGAGCTGCAACCAATGCGCACATGCAAACCTTGCATGCGAAGGTTATGAGACTCGATTGACCTGGGGCTCATCGAGCGGAACGACTTCCAAAGGCGGCATCATCCTGAAGCCAGTCCGCCCGCAGAGCTTGAGTAGAAGGGTCGCATAACAGCGAAAACAGTTGGGAGAAAGCGTGCAGACCATCGCTGACAGCGATAGTTCGGACACTACATCACACGAGTATCGTCAAAGCTCTTCTATGACAGCCTCAGACAAGTCGAGAAGTCTGTCTGACAAGGGTTTGCTTCCAGCAGTTGATGGCAAGATCACAGAGCTTCTGGTTGATCAATGTATGTTAGCGCCGCGCAATGGAACTTTCGAAGGGCTGCTAATTTTCATAGTCTGTAAAAGTGGATATCTGACTTTGACCGGAAGATCTGGCGACGGAGGACTCATGAAGTTAGACATTCTACCCATGAGAAAGACTTCAAATTCGCTCTGCAATACCTTCGCAGCATATCAGGCGAGCCTGACAAACGAATACAGGCAGCTGATGCCAGTTTATCTACAGCTTGGTATATCGGGTTACATCAATGACCTTCAATCCTCAGACAACCTTCATCGAGATGAAATTCTTGCCACGGGAGTCCTCTTATGTAGTGTGAGCGTAGGTTTCGACGAATCCTTCTCTATATACGACAAGAGTCTGACGATTACGGGGTCAGATAAATGGTCTCTACAAGTGGACTACCTTACTCAAAGGACTTCATACCGTGTTACATCAACGAAAGCTTCTAGAGACACAGACAAATATTCAATCGCCCCCCATCGGTCATCTGATCGAAGTCATCGCACTTCTTGATGTTCCACGTTTCACGTTGAATCGGAGCACGGAGTCGCTAAAGATATGGCCAGCATACTTTGTTCAGCGGCATTTGACGGGAGTCCAAGAAACCTCTGGCCTGCCGTACTCTCTTCTAGACCTCATCTGCAACATGGACTCTCCTGACGCCGAACAGAGGCTTCACAACTGGCCTGGCGAACCCTGCCGTGAATTGGTCCAAATTCACTTTTGGGAAGCGTTCCGTACTTCGGCAATACTCCATTGTAGAGCTTTACGGCCTGCGACAGAGAATGAGGAGAGTAGTGCAGCGGCGGGGTTTGGCGACGAGCTTCTTGAGATGAAGGCATTGGCAGCCTGCCAAGCTGTCATCGACTCGAAGGGTGACTCGTTCCCTGGTGTGCCACACCTAGCTGCTGCACTGATGTACCCCCTCTTCATAGTGTGCCTGTCCACTAAGCAGAACACTGTTGCTCGGTCTATTTCGCGAGATCTCTTCTCGGACGTGGTCAGTAAATGGGGAGACCATGAAATCAGACTGGCGTGGGACATCGTCATCGAGGTTTGGCAGAGGTCTACGATGCAACCGGGGGTCTGTGGATTAAAGTTGGCGGAAGACTTTGTCGCAGAGCTGGACATTGAGATGTATTTGTACTGAAGTCTTCTGTTACTTCTCGGCATTTCACGGTCTGTGACATGTTACAGTCGTTGGACACATGTACTCAGCGCAAGAACCGTTAACAGTTTACGCCAGCTTCAGTACGTAGCATGGCACAAAATCAGTTTCAACCGCTGTCGATTATCTGAGTCTCGGGTAACGGTCTCGACTACAAGCTCTGTGTCAAGTGATCTCTTAAGGATGCAGGCGATACACGTCCTCTACCATAAGCGGACGTTCGGATCATGTTCAAACAACGTGCGAATATCACGTCAGGAGCTATCCGCGCCACACCTTAGGTATTATCTGGAACATCTGACAGCTTCGGGTAGGAATGCTGCTTGAGCCTCAATGGTCTCGGCAACCAGCCAAATCATCACCGTGCATGGCGTTTTTGCCCGATTTGCTGTGTTGTACTTTGCGGACCCAATCGAATCCTGGTCACGGATGCAGCAATCTTACTTGAATCGCTCTCTCTGGGCAACAAGACTTCCTCCTTCGGTAAGCTTACCATCCCAGACGTCTGCCACCTGCAACTCCTTCCCGTGCGTAAGCTTATCATACGTAGTCAACGACACAAACAAGCTCATTTGTCTGTGAAACGCCCGGGCTGAAGCTTTCGCACTTCGACATTGGCTTGAACTACGTGTCCGTCTGCCGGATGCTGTCGCGGAACACACACTCCGGCGGTATTGACGAATTCGATCAATAACCCCGAGCTCTATCAAAATTCTCAGCGCGCAACATCCGTATTGGTGCTTTGTTTGTCGCGATAATCATCGCAGATTGCGGCGCAGCCACAGTGTTCCGTCCATCCTTACGGGCGTACTGGGGGCGGCCGTCACGCACGTTGGTCCGGCCGTGGTGCTGAATGGGTTTGTTGGCGCCACATGCAACGTTCTGTTGGTGCTTCACGCGGCCAACGGCCCCAAAGTAGCATTCGAGGGCGGGTTTGCGGCGACAAACAGTCTCTGCCGCTGCCGTCGGCTTTTTCGGTTCGCCCCGTTAAATGTCTTTATTTTTAAAACCTAGCGTTGCAATGTGCGTCCGCCGTTGGTTGCGCCGCTGGAACATGGGGGTCTGCGGCTGTGGCTCGACTGGGGGCGGCGGGCTGCAAACTGCATGTCGACAATCTGTTGGTGTTGGTGAAATGTGAGGATCGAGCCGCCCGCCCCCATTCATCACAGATAACAATGCGACGCCTCCCGTGTCTTCGACGGCAACGGATTTGGTATATTTGCCTTGTGTAGACACCCGACTGGAAGACTTCTTGTGCCACGCTCGTCTTCAACCTACAACATCCAACACACACTTTGCTTCCTTGGGTTGTGTAGTCATTCAATCAAAGTGTTCCTCTTGTCTGTTTTGCTTTATCATGGAGACGGAACGGAAGCCTTCGCCAGACCCTGTCGATGACACCGAACGCGCGAGCACCCATGTTGGCAGTGTGGCACCTGAAGCCAAAGACGTGGAAAGCGTCACTTCAGAGAGCAATCATCCCAGAGAAGGTTGGCCAGCGTGGCGATGGCCGTGTATTCAGGGTGCATTCTGTCTGGTTGGACTGCTTCTTGGTTAGTATTATCTCCATTCATGGCCAGAAGGTTTCGTACAAAACTGACACGAATCACTCAACGAATAGGCTACGATGTCAGCAACACAGCGAACATTCAGCCCCCGATCTACGAGGCATTCGGCCAGGTCCATCTCCTGTCATGGGTTGCCATAGCTTACACAGCTATGAACGTCGCAACGGTCCCTCTCGCCCGCAAGATTGTCGTCCTTGGGAACTTGAGGTACCAGGTCCTCGGATATTCTCTCATCTTCTTCGTTGGTTCTACAGTGTCGGGTGCAGCTCCAAACATCAACACAGTGATCATCGGTCGTGCGATCCAGGGTATCGGAGGAGCTGGGCTTTACCAATTGTACGTTTTCAGTCCATCACTCTAGTGCCCCACGGGTTGATACTAATAGTTATCCAACAGGAGCATCATCATCAACATGACTTTGACTACACCAACCGAGCTCCCCCGGACACAAGGTCTCTTAGCCGTTTCCTGGGCCATCGGTCTCACACTGGGTCCCGTCATCGGCGGTGCCTTCGCGGAAAATCACAAGGCCACATGGAGATGGGTAAGCATTTCTTGACGCAGAGAACCAATGCGAAAAGTCTAACACGTTCATGTAGGCCATGTACATCAACCTCCCCATGCTAGCCATTATCATGGTCTGCAACCTCCTCGCCCTGCCGAACATGCACGTACCTGGCGCGTTGCCCGTTATCGAGGGCTTGCGCATTGTCGACTGGACGGGTGTAGTCCTCCACGTAGCGTCTTTCATCTTGCTCTGCTCCGCCCTCATCTTCAGCGGCTCCAAATGGGAATGGTCATCCCATTCCGCCATCATCGCTTGGGTGTTCGTCGGCGTCATCTACCTCGCCTACGCCTTGCAGCAGAAGTTCTGCTTGCTCACCGACAAGACACACCGCAACATCTCCGCCGACCTCCTCAAGAACCGAGCCGTCATCCTCGTCTGCCTCGCCACCTACGCCGTCGGAGGCAGCTACGGGATCGCCCTGTACTACACCCCTCTGTTCTTCGCCTTCACCAAGGGCTTCGACCCCGTCGACGCAGCTGTCAGGCTCCTCCCGTTCATCTTCACCTTCATCTTCTTCACCATTGTCATGGCGGGCATGATACCCGTCGTCGGCAGATACGCTCCTTTCTACGTTGTTGGCGGCGCCCTGACCATCATCGGAGGCGCCCTCCAAGCCCAGATCACAGCCACGACCTCAGAAAGCCGCGTGATGGGCGTGAGCAGTCTCATCGGAGCGGGTGTTGGTTGCATGTGGCAGACGGGAGTATCAGTTATGGCGCAAAGCGTGCCTGCACACAGACGACTGGATGCTACTGCGCCCTTCATCATGTTCCAGCTTGCGGGTGTTTCGGTGACTTTGGCTCTTGCCGGCTGCATTTTCCAGAACATCGGTTTTGATAAGCTGAAAGACTCGCTCGAAGGGCTGGGTTTTAGCGATCACGACATCAGAGAGGCACTGGCTGGACTCGACTCCAAGATCTGGAGTGATGCTGACCCGCGGGTTGTAGGAGCAGCTGTTAGTGACGTCGCAGATGTGATCGCCAATAACCAGTATCTCATCGTGGCCTGCGGGATCGTTGCCCTGGTCAGCGGTTGCCTTATGAGCTGGGAAAAGTTGGACTTTGGTAAGACCAAGGTAGCCAAGTGATGAGGTTTAGTGCTGTTTGATGTTGCATACCGGGCTCAGCAAAGTTTGTCAGGCAGCCTTCTCAATTGTTCAGAATCAGGTGGTGAGTGGGGAGTAGGCAAGGGTTTAGAAAGGCTAGGTTTCCAAAAGAGAACAGACTGTGAATTCGAGAACTAGATGCATAGGCCGTAACATGTGGACTAGTGAAACCAAAGGCTAAGATCAAACCCCCTAGAACTCCGGACACCATACTAATGAAATAAAATGAAACCAATCCCTCCTCTTATCGCTTTTCACTAGATACATAGCTTCCACCCCAAATATCCAAGTTCACTCAAGAGTCCCAAATAGCACCGTAGGCAGGAACTCCTCGGGTCTCGAGACCGTAGACCACCTTCTTGGTGATCTTCTCGTTCGCAATGATAATAACAGCCTCCGCCTCGAAGCTCTTCGCCAGGTTGTATCCCATCTTGACCAGGTCAGGACGGCCAGACAACTTGGTGTCGTGGATGACCGCGTTGGGGATCTTCTCCTTGATGTTGTCAAGCAGCTCCTTTCCAAAAGTCTGCTCAGGCTTTGGCGTAGACCAGATGAGCTGGGTCGCACAGCTCTGCTCCTGGATGTGGCCGAGGAGAGGACCGATACCGGAGCCGGTAGCGATGACGACGATGCGGTTGAAGCAGGTGGCAATGCGCATGACACCACAGGTCGGGACACCGCGCACCCAGATGTGCGTGGGGGGCTTTTGGATGGCGTTCTTGGTCCAGTCGCCTGCGTTGGACACGACGAGTGAGAATCCCTTGGGGCGCCCTCCCACGGGCTTGGGAGCTGGGATGGTTGCGAAAGAGTGCCACTCGAGGAGGGGTCGCATGGAGAGGCGGGCGAAGCTGCCGTTGACCGGGACGGTGAAGTCAAAGTGCAGTCTGACGGCGTGGTTGGAGAGGACCTCGGCGTCGACGGGAACCTTGCGGAGGAAGAACCAGGATGATGCGATGCTGAGGGTTGCCAAAGCGAGCATCCAGAAACCGGGGGTGCGGACGCAGGCTTCGCCGAGAGACATGGATGAGACCTTGCCGTCGTTAGCAGCGAGCACGATCTGCGCCCAGAATAGGCCGAGCATAGTCCATCCGACAAAGCGATGGGTCTTCTCGAACATGTCGTGGTGCTTCTTCCTGAATCCGGGCCAGGCCAGGGCGATGGTGATGGTGAACAACCCGGTAAGGAGCCAAGAGATGACCTTGGAAGCAATGGATTGGTGACCCCAGTTGGGGCACTCGGTCAGCTGGCAGACCTCAGAGCTGATGTTTGACGCGAGCAGCCAAGCACCCGCAGAGACAGCCGCGCCCGAGTGGACGCCTCCAAAGTGGAAGATCTTTGCGCATCGCTTCCTAATGCTGAGAGGCCAGGACTTGGGGACGTTGCAGGTGATGGTGTACATGGCGTTGATGACAAAGTCCTGGCGCGCCAAGACGGCGACGAGGAGGTTGATGGCCGTGAGGGTGCCGAGCCAGTCTCTGGTGAAGCCGGCGAAGATGAGAGCGATGACGGCGCCGATGTTGAAGAGCCCGACGATCGTGAACAGGCGGCGGTAGACGATGGCGATGCGGTGGACGAAGCCGCGGTAGGGGCGATCCAAGGTCTTTGCGGGAATCGCGCGGTCGAGGTCGAGCTTCTCGTCGATCTCGGTGAAGCTGGACGAGGAAGACTGGGACTTCTCGTCGGCGGTGGTGGACTGGCTGTCCACGGAGAGGGACTCCTTGGAGCTGGTCTCCCTGACGGTGACGTTGGGCTCCTTCTTGTCGATGGTGTCCTCGGTGACCATATCCTTGAGCGCCCGCTTATCCACCTTGCCGTTTGAAGTAAGGGGCAAGGCTTCGAGGAAGTGGAATTTTGTCGGGACAGCGTAGTAGGGCTGACGGGCGCGGACGTGGACCTGGATGGTGTCAAGGTCGCAGTCCTTGGGGGCGACGAAGCCGTGGATCTCATTGTCGATCAGGAGGGCCGTTGCCCTTGAGACGACGGGGCATGAGTTGATTGAAGAGGTGACTCCATCGAGTTCGACTCGGAAGCCCTGTACAGGTGCTGTCAGTGAGGATGTAAGACGAGAAGATGGCACGAGTTTTGCTTACCTTGATCTTGATCTGGTCATCGACTCTTCCGAGGATGTCGATCGACCCGTCTTGCCTCCATCGACCAAGATCTCCGGTGTTGTACATCATGGATCTGTTCCGAATGGTCAGTAATGTAGCCAGCGCTAGCAACAAAACTACTCACCCGTCATTGGCGAAGGGATCAAGCTTGTATCTCTCAGCCGTTTTCTCGGGGAGGGAGACGTATCCCCGAGAGATGCCATGGCCACCGGCCCACATGACGCCGGGCTCACCAACTCCAAGGGAGTTGCCCTCATCATCGAGAACATAGACGGTGTTGTTGGGGGTTGGCTTGCCAATGGTCAAGGTGTGTCCTGGTTGGTGGAGGTGCATGGTGTTGACAATCGTTGTCTCGGTAGGGCCACAGCAGTTGTAGTACTTTGCGTGAGCTCCCCAAAGATCGGCAAGTCTGAAGCCAAAACCTAATCAGCGAGTTCTCAATAAGATAAATGTCTGTGGCGTTTGACTTACCTCTGGGAACTAGGTTCGCCGGCGGTCGCAGCAACCCGGATGTTGGAATATTCCCGGGGATCGTACTTGGCCAAGATGCTGGGTGTGCAGATCAGAACTTGGATCTGGGGATAAGCTCGAGTTAGTTGCGCTGATCTTTGTGGGAGAAATCTGTGGCGTTTTTCTTCGTACCTCTCGGATGCAGGGTTCCCATTTTGAGCCTCGAAGAACCAGGGTTCCGCCGTTGCAGAGGCAACCTAGCATCTCCCACGCCGCTTTCAAACTAATGAGCAAAGTTGTTTTTTGTGAGACGGGCTTTTCTTTTTGGCAACTTACCCATGTCGAAACTGATGTTCAGTACCTGGCCCACTCTGGTACCGGCCGAGATACCCAGATTCCCGGGCGACAGGCACACCAGGTTAGTCACGTTCTTGTGGGTGACATCCACCCCTTTCGGAGTACCCGTAGTTCCTGTAATGGCAATTCGTCAGTAATCGTACCATGGTGTCTAATTGGCAGCTGGCCAGATCGCGTACCTGAAGTGTAGATCACATAGCAGCCGTGGTGTGTCTCAGCTAGGTCCTGATAGGGCAGGATTTGCGCATGCTCGGGATCCTTCTCCCGCTCTTCGTCAATCACCAAGGTCTCACAAGGGACCCCGAGGGTCTCGAAGCGATGTTTTGTCGAGTTGAGGCAGAGAACGTGCTTGCCTCCCGCCTGCTCGAGGACGAAGCGGAGCGTAGAGTCGGGAACCACACCTCCATCGAGGGGCACATACTGCGCTCCACAGGACAGGATCGCAACAATGCCAACCAACATGTCAATGCCTCGCTTTACGACAAGCGGGACACGATCTCCGGGTCTGACGCCGAGCTTGGTCAGTTTCCTGGAGAGCTGGTTGGCTCGACGAGCAAGCTCGCCGTATGTGATCTCTCGAATCTGGGGTGCCGACAGGTCGCGGCCTGCAGTGACATCAGGCTGAGTCTCTGCATGATGATAGAAGGCGGCGGTGACGGTGGGATAGTTTGCTGTGATTCGTGGTCCTTGGGTGAAGGAGAGGGGAGGCGGCCCAACCGGAGTTGATGCCGAGTCTTTGGTCACTTGGTTCTGCATGTCTGCTGGCTGCGTGGCTACTAAAATAGCAACAAAAGAGCAACGGGGCAGGGATAAATTCCAAATGAATTCCAAATGATGATGTCGACTATTCCAAATCCTCACTGATTCGAGGGAGTGAATGCTCCTGTGGTCCGGGTAGAGTCATCCAACGTCGGCGGTCCCTCATGACTTTAAATATCTTGACAGACCTCCTTGGGCCACCGTTGCCCAACCTTCCCTCCTTGAGACAATTTCTCGCCCTTCCCTCGTCGACACATCGCCGGTTACCTTCCGAATGCGTCAGGGACGAATGCATCGAGACCGGATGCAAGAGACGTGAAAATCTCTCAACGTACAGCCGTCTTGAGTTGCATCAACCACCAGGGTTCGCCGCGCGAATCCTCCCATCACGATCGGCCTTCCAGATCCACACGCCTACACCGCAGGCCGTTGATTGACACATGAAAACGCCTCCTTCCCCGTTGAGAAGGTCATGCAGGCGGCACCGTGAGAAAGCCATGTCCTTGTCCGACCACGGGTTGAACCTGGCCGTTGACCTCTCAAACAGGAAACTTGGACAGCGCCTTGCACATCAACCAGCCTCGACCACAAGTTACAACATTCCGCCCCCTCACACCCGCGATGGCTCCGTCGTCGAATCTGCAAGTCCGGACGGGATATCATGCAGTCCTGGTCCCCCTGCGCCCTCCCCGCCCCGGAAAAACGTGGAACCTAGTTGTGTGCTTCATGCAGGCACTTTCACAAACCTTCTTTGCGACCTTGAAGGGTCTGTCCGTCTGTCGTCACAGCAAGTCCACAAATGACATCGACACAACGCACTCTGCCATCAACGGCCCCGGCCAGCGGAGTGGATACCCTCACTGCCGGTGGGCGGAGACCAGACGAGCCCGTTGGTGGTTGTCGCAATTAACCACCTTCTCGGCCGAGCCTGGACCCTCTGCCCGCCGGAATACGAGCCCGCAAAAAAATGAGACGCAGCGTGCCATCGCTTGCTGGCTACCGGCATACGACAGTAGAGAATCCCACTGTGATCGGCCAGTTCAGAAGATCCCTCGTTTGGGGTTTCTCTATCAACCTGCTTGCTCTGTTGTTTGGCGCGACGAGGCGGGACGCGGCCCACGACGGGCAGCTCGGGATCGACTCGGAGGATCGTCAGAGAGCCATTTCCAGGGCAGCTTCCTTGGAACGAAACCACCTTCGCGTCTGCAGGTTCCCTCGACTCTGGTCCTATGACCGACGAGCTCGCCGTTTACGAAGAGCTTACTGAAGCTACCCAAGGCACCAATCCTACGCCATGTGGAGGATCCCCCCGAAGGTCCAGATCGAGATGGGTGGGCTGCAACGCAATCTAATCAATCTGCATGGGGTGGGCTCGAGTGGTGTGATTTTCTGCCCCCGCGATCCGCGCCTGGTCGAGCTTGTTTGGAAGCTCCCCTTGTGCAATTTTTTGTTTACCTTGAGAGAGGGAGTGAGAGCAGCAGTACTCTTCGTTCCTGATACCGGACGCAGACCCGGTCGGTGTAACCCATGGGGCCGACCGTCCGTGGGGGAAAACGATTTAGACGCGGACATCTCGATTCCGTTTACGCTACAACAACCCGGGGTCGAAGGGCCATTCCCAGTCCGGAACTTCTTTGCTGCCGCTGCAACCTCACGTCACTCAGCCGAAGCGAAGCTCCCCCAACGACAACAAGGCGGCCGTTTCTAGAGGCCCAGGACAAGAGACCAGACTTGCCGGCGCGGCACAGAAGAGGAAAGGGAAGCACACCATCCTGCCACAGAAAGACGCGGATCTGTCGCGCCTAAATTCGATAAACGTCACATGCAAGGAATAGCCAACGTCTCGGCTTGCATTTTGGCAGCATTCTTGCCAAGGTGATGAAGATGACAGATGCTGATGCAAAGAGAAGAAGCAAAAAAATGAAGGGACAGCCAGAATAACCGTTTGCCAACATCCAGGCATGTAACCGATGTATGCGCGCGCGGCGCGCGGGCTGCGATCTCATTCTCCTCCAACCGGTTTTCGCAAAGAGGTTTCAACGTTTTTTTCTTCTTTCCGCCAGTCATCACCACATCTCCAGACTCCAGAGGGGTCGCATCCAGACGAAAAGAACGCAATGCGGACGATCACCTCGCAGTTGCCGCAACGAGCCATCTCCTCCGAGCCGTTTGCGCCGTCCATTCTGCATCGGAGTCCCGACCGCGGTGGGGTCCCACGGAGCTGGTGTGGGGTGGCCTCGCTGCGGGTTGTGTTTCCTCGCAGCTGCTGTCTTCTCTCAAGGTTCCTCCTGGGTTGTCAAGGTAGCTGCAAGGTGCATGTGGTGGTCTGGAATGCTGCGCTTGGGACTGCATCTCGAACAGAGTTGCATCTCATCTGCAGCTTTCTTCTTGGTAGGTTGGTCGACTTTGCGCCAGCTTTGTTTGTGTTTCTTTTCTTCTTTTTTTTTTTTCTGCGGATCTCGTCGACAGACGATTTGCTTTCTTGTTCCGAGTCATTTTCGAACTTGCGCAAAAAGGTCCCCTTGTGACGTCGCTTTTCTTTTCTCATCCCACCCCCTGGTCTGCTGCGACCGCCAACCGATGTCGGAATAACAACAGAGGTGGCTGGGAGCAACTTCCAGTTCCACGTCCACGCGCGCATGCAGGAAACACTGAGGTGTTGAAGGATGCAAGGCATCTTTGCAGTCTCCATTCCTGCATTGACATGACAAGACGATATCACCTGGCTTTTGAGGAGGCGTGGCGGAAACCGATGATATCTCCGTTCGGGAGAGGATCGTTCTGCCGTGATTCCATCTCTCCTCTTGGCAGAATGTCTTGGCAAAATGACGGACAACACGACATTCCCATCATTGCAGAAAGAAGTTTGAGATTTTCATGGCGTCCTTGAGGATGATGGCTGTCGAGTTTGCAGCGGTAGGTCCTATTCACAACATTTAGAGTTTCCGTCCATTAAGCGTAGAACCTGCAAGCTCTATGGGGCCCAATTTGAGACTGAAGGAAGGGACTCCCACATTCCGGGCTCGATTTCGCGAGTAACTTAGTTTTGCCGTGGGCAGTTGCAGTTGTTCTGTCCTCGACAGCCCATCAAGCCCATTTTCACGACGGCCCTTGTAATATTTTGATTTCGATGAGCTCACAATTGTCGCAAGTAGAGATTCTAAGTGATAAACATGATTTAAGAGTTGGTATCTGATAACGTGATAAGAGTAGGCCCCTCAACATTTCTGTGTAAAAGTATTCATCGCATCGATTATTTTGGTCTATAAATGACTCCTTAGATACTTATCATGGCGTGAAACAAATTGTTCCAAAATAGATTCAACGCGAGGGCTTCAGTATCGCATGGAGTCAGATTCTCTATGAATACCTAGTAGATACTATCTAATTTGGAAAGATTCAAAATAATTCAAAGCATCACTTGAGCAAAATTCCATGATACAAAGAAGAGAGCTTTTCAGAACCTTGTAATTTTCGCTTTGTAGTCTGAGTGAATGTCAGCGTCTTTGTCCGCTCTTCAAAGATTATACTAGCTCCTGCCAGTCTCGTCTCGCAGCTTTGCTCAAAATGCGGAACAATGGAATACTGCGAATACGCTTCTGCGATCTGAGCTTTGGTCAAAACAAACCTCATTCAGGCAGCAACCCCTCCACCAGGACAATATGCCGATTTTTTCCACTTTCAAAAGCATCAATGTAGACCTGCGACCACCATCCGATAGCTACGCCAACCATCTGACAGATGGACCATCGCCGACGGCGTCGTGGCAAAATGAAACCTCGCCCATCAAACTCTGGCAGCGGTGCCATTCCTCCACCCAATCCGTCTCTGCAGCAGCAGCCAAATCTGAATCCATCCGCAAGATCCTTCACTCCTGTCGCGATTATGCCACCGGTGGCACCTTCCGCTTACTCGCCTCCGGTTCAGCACCAAGGTACGTCGTCAAAACACGCGACGCCGCTCCCCCACGATATCGCCATCCACCCACCCACACACACACACACACACATACGCACACAGAGACACCCGCGCGCATATCCCCCACTCCCCACTCACATCGGGATCTCCCCTTAAGATCCCACCTTCTCACAGCGGCAGGAGATCGCTAACATCCGAATCTGCAGTCGAGCTGGTCTACCACCAGGCCAAAGCCGCCGAGGCTGCAAAGATGATGGCCGCACGCGCCCACGGTATGATCTCCAGTCCCCTCTGCAGTCCGCACACCACTCCGACATTGCCCACCCATCCACTTCATCTCACATCTGCCGCCCGCGTCTCATCGCGGTCGCGTTCCTGCCCGTTCCGGCTGAGCCTCATCGACCTCCTGCGGCCCCCTTCGAATGCCTCCTTCTCATCATGGCCTGGTCCTCCGTTCTGACAGTGAAGATCCAGCCCACACGCCTCCGACGAGCGGCTCCGACCAGATGCATGTGCCCAAGAAGCGTCGCATCTCAAACGCCCTCGGCGGCCCGTTCGACAAGCCACCTTCCCGCTCCGCGTCTGCGCCTAACGCAGCTGGCATCGCTGTTGATCATCACGGCATCCCGAAGACCCCGCCGAACCGCAGCGTCCAGCCTCAGACTACGACCCCCACGCCGCCTGCCTACACGTTTGACGACGACGAAATTTTCTTCCCGAATGCCGACCAGCCTCTCGTGAAGAGCGGTCGTGGCAAGAAGAAGGCCCCGTCAGGCCGAAAGTGAGATGCGAGACGTCGAGGGACTTCTGTACGCCCGGAAGAGGAAGCTGTTTGCTCTTGCAGAGGATCACCCTGACAGAAGGGCCATCTTTGACGGCGGATTGCTTTGTTACAGATTTACTTGCAGCAAGACGATAAGCTGAACCAAACTACAGCTTGCTGGGAAGGTTGGAGAATCTGGATGCTACTCGGATGGCCGGCCTTTTGGTCTTCTTCACATGCTGAAGGACTTTGACAGCTGTCTCCTCCGCATTGCTCCTTGCATTTGCCGTTACCCGTTGTGTATGGTTGCATCGACAGCATCGACTAGCTTCTGTCTTCCGCGCTGGGAAGGTGGTACCAGGCCAAGACTATGATGCAATCTAGATCAATCTGGATCAATCATGGCGGGGATTGGAAATCATGGACTCAGACAGAATTCAAGCAGCAGGAGAGCCATGAATTGGAGAATGGTGTCCCAATCCTGCAGATTTCGTCAACTCTGCACGGTTACTGCCGCGATTGTGCCAAATGCAACGAGTTTGGCGTGCGCTTCCATTTGATGGATGCCAAGGTACCGGTGGGCAGCAGGACTTGCCACACACACTGGCTTTGAATTTGGAATCATCGCAGTTCTCATGTATGAGAGAGCTCGCCGTCAGCAAAAGTACAGATAAGATGAGGTTCGTTGTCATTAAAGTTCCGGCATATCAGCCGGTTGCCGTGATCCGGTCCAGGGCCCTTGTGGCGCCGCCCGGGATCGTCATCCCGGGCGCCCCACACAGAAAACCTTGGCATTTTCTGGCTGTTTTCTGAGAGCAACGGTCTCAACGTCGAAATCCCATGAGTCTGTGCCGTTGAAAGTTGCGCAGGTCAGAGAAAATTAGACTGAGGCACGTGAAGACCAAAAATGAAAAAGATTTTGTGCCCAGAGGCGGATTCGAACCGCCGTCAACACGGTATCGCTGAGTGACGGAGACCACAACGTATCATCCTAACCAACTAGACGATCTGGGCTACTAGGGCTGAGAATCCCTGCTTGACGTCCACCGCCCCGCAACACATGATGAAGGGACGCACCCAGCGCGCGTCAACTTCCATCACGCTTGGTAGGTAATAGATTTGCTCATGCTATTGACAGTACTTTTCCATGGTCGTCGAAGATATTTCAACACGCCCTTATTCTAGAATTGAAGGTGAAATTACTGTTTTTCTGCATAATTAACAAGCTCTACGTCCCAGGCTGCTAAACGAATTGCATTCTCTTTACGACTTAGAATGTTAGATCTCTCAATCTCTACTAGCATTTTGCGATATAATCAAGAAGGCGCTCCTTGCTGTAGAAAACCCCAAATGGCTCTGCGAAGTATCTTGTGCGCCTATTGACCCCATAGTTCTTACACCCCCGATCATTGCAAAAGCCCATCGACCTGCTTGTTGAGTTTCCTCGGTATGTGAGCGGATCCAGATGAGGAATCAGAAGTGACATTGAATTTTTGAAAAAGTTCTTCTTTACCCGGCACTGTGCGACCGTCCGAGTAGTCTCGCTTGGGTAGTCTTCAAATTGCGCAATCCGCGTGTGCCTTGACAGGTAAATACTACGGCCTTCTGTGGTCCAAATGTAGCAGCTGAGGCATGTTTTGCAGAGCGCGACATGGCGTTTGGAGTCTGGAGTGACCGACATGAAGCGGCCGACGTGCTCGACTGCATCCTTGGCCGTGGCACACTGCTTAGTCTTGCTCTGTTCTTTTCGACATCCAGGGTCAAAAGGCTTGTCATCGCCTGCCGTGTACGATGCGCTCAGTCGCCTAAAGCACACACAGTCTTCGTGGTGGAAAGGCTCCAGAAGAGCCTCCATGTCGGATGTGATGTGGCGGCATAAGATTTCCATGTCCACAAATCTTCGAAGACTTTCTCGAAGCAGGTCTTTGGTGACGAGGTGTCCTCGCTCAACAGTGCAGACTCTGACTCTGAACCCTGTCTCCAGATAATATTCCCCTCTTCCCGAGAAGAGCCCCGCAAACCGGCGAAACAGCTTTGGAGGCTCTTCTCCGGGTTCCAACTTTAGTTCTGCAATGCATCTTACGCACTGAGCGATGGTAACATCTCTCCGTACGTCCGCAGATGCCCGAGCCAAGGGCTTCAACAATGGCACTGAGACATGGCGACACAGTCTCAGCTTTCCCTCCCAGCCGATGCACTTGCGCGGTCGTCGAAAACCCCCGGTGGAGAAGCATGGTCCGTAATGTGGTTCTTTGCACTTGAGGCAGTACGCGTGAAGGCACTCTGTACCGTCCCACGCTTTGTCGGTGGACTTTGCTCTCCGAGTCCGACATTTTTGGCACTCATGTCGATCCCTTTCTGTGCGTTTAGTGACCATTCTTCTCATTTTCTCCCAACAAGAATCGTCCGTGGGAATATTAGAAATGAGTGACCGGAACAGAGGGGAGGTTTGTCGCAGGACACCGAGGTCGGCCAAGTCTAAACAACTAATGATGATGAGAAGCACATCGCGGGGAAGTCGGTATAAGATGCATCTCTTCATGTTGTCTCGCCGTTTAGCGTTATGTGATAGTGAATAGCCCGTGTAGAGCTGTGATTCATTCAAGTCCGCGTCGTCTCGGCATTTCTCTATGAGATCATTCGGAATCGTTGGCATTGCGAGCGGCGGGATCTCTAGGGGGATGAGATTCGTCGTGGATGAAATTGAGCTTTCTGATTGATAGCAAGCCTTACGCCTGCGGAAAAGACGACGTATCAATTCTCGAAACATTTGAGATCCTGATATCGCTGTGGCTGAAAGAGAAAGGGCGCTGCCTGGGCAAAGCATGGACGGTGGAATTTGGAGGAGAGGACATTATGCAAGCAGGCCTTTTACAATCGCGGGCGGCCCAAACAATTATAGCATCGAGGATGGGCCTGGACCCTCGACCCGTTATGAGGAGGATCGAGACTTTCGCGGCTCATGAGTGTTGAATCACTGATCCTTCCAAACCCAAAATCCTTTCCGCGCTCGCAGGAATTTTGGATCGCCGAACCCCGCCGGTACTATGGTGAAGCTCGTGAACAATGCTCGAAGGAACATCCAATCAGAGTCCGAGACAATTTCTATTCCCAGAACCACAGAATCATATCAAAAGCAATGATCCGGGTCCTTCTGTATGCTCAGTCCCTGCGCTCAAAGACCAGGTAGATGCCCAGGCTCCAACAGCCAAAACAACAAAGGCGCTTGACACAATGCGGGCTCGTACGCCGTTTGTTGTCTGGCGTCTTCTCGAGAACAAGATGATTATTCCTATGAGGGTCCTGGGTAGACAAAAATGAACCAACCTGATAGGCATCGTCTACATATAGTTTCTCATTGCAGTCTGCCTTGAAGATGCTCACTCAACATCGACAACATCATACGACTATATCAGCATTACGCTATCAGCTTCAGGTAAGCTCTAACATCACGCAGGTTCGCCATTTACTATACGATCTCGCCGTCAGTCCCTCCCCAAGCCATCCAAGTCCAAGATCACAGTCGATCATGTACCGCCCTCAGTATGTCCCCGTCAGAATATGCCCTCAATGTAGAACGACGCCCCTAGGCCTCTACGGTATGGGTCCCAACGGCCAACCCATCGAGACTATCTGCGAAAACTGCCGCCAGCAAAACATACGCAACTCCGAAATCGCTGCCCGAGCCCACCAACAGGCGAACAATGGTCGGCGAACCCCAGGACCCCTTTGTGCGCGCTGCGGACGATCACGTCCTTCCCCTGCCTGTACCTTCTGCCCAGAGTGCATCGCCGCAGACGCAGCCTTCAGCACGCCGAGCATCCACTTTGAAGGAAATCTCTTTCCACCAAGACCTGATAACCGTCCCTTCTGCTCACAATGCAACCGAAATAGGGCAGCTTACAGTCGCAGCCGTTGCCACCAGTGCATTTCCGCCGAGCAGGCCTCTGTTCCAAACACCCGCGAGGAGCGCCGTCAGTCACACTACGGCAGGCCCAACGTCCCCGGCGTCAACATGGACGAGCCGGTAACCATCTATCCGCAACAGAGAATCTGCTCCATCTGCGATCGCGCCCGGGCAGAACCAGGTAAGACTCACTGCGGGAACTGCGCTTACCGTGACTTGTATAGCGGAGGACATGACCAGGACAGATACGAGGCCATCGCCTGCGTCAACTGCGGCCAGGGATGTCGTCCCTCACCCAACCGGCTTTGTGGTACTTGTAATAGAGATAGAGACACCCAGGCTCGCCGTCAGAGCCTGGCTCGATCGCCGCCTTCGCGGCGGCACTCAATCTATGACGCTTCGCCTCCGCGACGTCGACGTTCGCCGTCTAGAAGCCCGACACCGCCTCCCCGACGGCGGTCGATCTTCGACGCTTTGCTTCCCCGACGTAGACGGCGTAGTCCGCCGCCTAGAAGCCCGTCACCACCTTCCAGACGTCAACGGCGGAATTCTAGGCCGCCTAGGAGCCCGACGCCTCGGAGCCCCACACCACCAGAGAGCCCGGAACGCCCTGTGTATGGGAGCCAGATGTGTGGATGCGGCAAAGAACACGTCCGCGCGCCGGGAGCTGGTATGTGTAGCGGTTGCTTCTATGCCTTCCAACGCGTGGGAAAGGCGGGCTGGCACGATGAGAAACGCAGGCGAGGCTGGGATGGACACCGTCAACGGAGACAGTTTTAAGGTACTCTTCTGGCTACGGGCAAACCCAATACGAGCGGTCAGTGTGTTTGAGAGTTGTTTGAGCAGCAGATGTAGGACTCAGTACCAAAATGCGCTTTGATCGATGTGAATTTTGTACGCTGATCTAACTTTTGTATTAAATGTGCCGTTGTCCCAACAGACAAGAACAAATCCCGGAACCGAGCAGCCCGTCTACATGCCGTTGCGCCGTCTACCACCAGCCTTACTCCTTGTGATATGTCCCTGAAGCACCTTGCGCGTCTGCACCAAACTGCGCTTGTTCTTGTGCTTGGCCTTGCTCAGCGTCATCAGGAAGTTCTTCTGGCGCGCCTTCTCCTTGTTCGTCGTACTCTTGCCCTCGGCGTCCTTCTTCGACTTGCGGATGGCCTTCGTGGACTTGTGCTCTTCGCGGTCCGGCTTGCCCTCCCTCGCCATGGCCACTCTCTCCTCCTTTGTCGTCTTGCGCAGCTTCGCGGGGGCCTCGATCTGCTCAGCCGTAAGGCCGTCGTCTAGGTGCCGCGCGAGGGCCTTCTCAATCTCCTTCGATCTCTTTGACGTGCGGTTGCCCAGCGTCTTGTTCAGGCCGGCCTCCAGGCGGAGCTCTTGGAGCTTTGCCAAGTCGGCGGGGGTGAGGATGGTGGTGGTCGCGAGCTTCTGTATCCTCTCGATTTCGGCGGCATCGTCCTCCTCATCGGCCTCGTCCTCGTCGTCAGAGCCCTCCTCGCCCGTCTTGCGCTTCTTCGGCACCGGCTCCTCCTCCTCGTCGGAAGAGTGATCGACGGCGATCCAACCACCGGAGTCATCGCTGTCAACCGAGTCGACCTCCCAGTCGTCAGAGTTGAAGCCATCATCCTCGTCGTCGTCCTTGTCGCTGCCGTCCGCCGGGAGACCCTTCGCCTCGCGTCTGAGTTTGCGCTGCTCTTCCTTCCACTTCGCCAACAGCTCAATACCCTCGATGCCTCCGACCTCCTCCTCTCCGAACATCCTCTGCTTCATCTCGCCGCTCCTCAGGCCCATGGTCGCGTCCTTGCCTCTGTCCTTCTTCATCAGCAGCTCCGCGCCGACTTCTCTGTACAGAGACAAAAGACCCTTGGCCGCCATCATCACACCCTTGTCTTTGCTCTTGCGGTACTGCACAAGATCTTGAAGCAACGTGTCGCTCATCGCCAGAGGTTGTCTGACACAGATTTCACGGATAGCGTTCAATCCAGCAGCCGCAACCTCGGAGGCAGAGGCTTCCGATACAAACTCGTTGGCGATCTTCTGGATGAGGGGCTCGACGGCATCGGGAGGCACCAGGTTGTGTGTGCCTTGGGCCAGGCAGGCGAGGTACGAAGTGACAGATTCTTGGCGAGGGGTGAGGAACTTGATGAACCACGAGTACAAGCTGATGATGGTCAGCTTGTGCAGACCGACCAATCTCGTGACCAGTTGCAGGACAAGGATACGGTTCTCTTGCGAGAACTTGACCTTGGTGTTCTGCAGGTGCTTCTGGAAGACGTTCTCGGCGAAGCCCTGCGGGTCGTGGAGGAGGTGGAAGGCTGAGAAGTTGAGCGGGTGAGGCTTGCTCTTGCTGCGCTCCTGCTTGTGGAGCTTGGAGACGGCCTTCTTGTACGCGTTCTGTTGCTTCTTGGACTTCTTGTTGATGCCGATCTGGTGCTTCATCTTCTGCAAGTCAATTTGCTCCTCGTCGCTGTCCTCGTCCTCCATCTCTTCGCGCTCCTTGTCGCCACCCAGGAAGAACCTTGTGGCGCCAACGACAACCTTCTCGTTGTCCGACAGGCATGCCTCCTTCATCACGTCCACCGTCTTCGCATCGGTCCAGATCTGGCGCTTCCACAGCTCTCGCGTCAACTTGACAGCCCACAAGGCCTTGGGTGACGTGCGGTCGGCGGTGATGAGGTTGTAGAGGACGGTTTGGATGGTGCGGTTGAGCGGGTGGTTCGTGCCCTTGGAGTTCGCGTTGCGCATCTCGGAGAGGATCTTCTGAAAGAGGAGCGTGCGCAGGGTCTTGCTCGGCGAGGAGACGAGGATGGGGAACAGCGACGTGAGGAGGCTTGTCGAGTCGATGACGTCCTTCTTGCGGAGGAGCGCCAGGCTGCCGACGATCTTCTCGCGCAGCTCGGGGTGCAGCACTTCATGGTGTTGGAGCAGGATCGCCTTCAGGTCGTCGGGGAAAGCGGCAGCGTGCTTCGGGTAGAGGTCGGCCGTGTGGGCGATCAGGTCGACGAGGTTATGGAAGGACTCGGTGTACTCTCTCGTCGCGGTCGTCGGGGAGGTCAGGAAGACCTCGCGCTGACTCTCGTACTGGCCCCATTGCTGAAGGAAGTTTTCCTCGTAGGACCGGGGATCGCGACGGATCTTGTACTGCAGACTCGCGCTGGAGAAGTCAGCATTTGAATTCTGGTGGTAACGATTGAACTTACAAGTCGACATCGACCTTCTCGAGGGCGGTGACCTTGCGCTTTCCCATGGTTGCTGTCTGCAGTCGAGTCGGCGATGCGATGGGTAAAATGGATGGACAATTGGCGGGGACCTGAATTGCCCGTCCAAGCAAAAAGAACTTTTTTGCGTCGAGGTAGCTTATCGGCGCCTTATCGCTGTATCTTACAGAGGTGCCATTCAAAAGTTTCTGCCCAAAACGCTAAGCCACCCCCTGGCCAGTGGCTAGGGTGGCAGCAGGGGCCCCTGTTAGCAAAAGCCACGTATTATTGCCGCCCTTATTACCCCTCTTGTTGCTACTGGTGATAACTTCAATCTAGCACTTGTGGGCACTTCGTAAGCACTTAAAAACACTTGAAAACGACGATTTGATAGTTAATTTAGGGTACTAGGTAGCTATTTAAACTATTAATCAGCCTAGTAACCCTCTTTATATTTATTGCTACCTTCTAGGGTAATAATCTATTTAATATAGTAAGGAACCTTCTTAATCTAAGCCTTAATCTAACTTAGATCTAGCTCCTTCTAGTAGTCCTCTTATTTTTTAATAACTTTAGTGCGGCTTATAGGGGCACCTTTTTTTATAGTATAGCGTTTTATCTATAGCTAATAAGGCTTAATAAGGTTAAAGTTAGGGCTATTACCTAGCTAAAGAAGCTTCTATATCTTAAAAGTACTATAGGTATAGTAGATAAAGTAATAGTTATAGTTTAAGGCTTTATTCTCTTAGATAATAGTATCCTTATTAATCTCTTAAGTAAATAGGATTAGCTTAAGTAATAGAATAAACTTCTAATATTAATACTAATTAATACTACCTTTACCCCCTTAAGTAAGCTTCTTATTAGTAGTATTCTAGCGCTAGGAAGGTTTATAGCTTAATATCTATTAGAGCTATAAGTAGTTTATCCTATTTAATAGCTCCTATTTAGTCTTTTTAATAGGCTTAAAGGCTTTATTTATAGTTATAATCTCTTAGTTAGTAACCTTCCTATTAATAGTAGTCTCTAATATCTAGTAGTAGTAGGGACCCCTCTTATTATAAGTAAAGTACCCCTAAAATATAAACTTAGAATAACCCTTCTATTACTTATAGATATAGGATTATAAGAAGGCTTTATACGCCTTATACTATAAGTAGTAGCTACTATAGTAGTAGTAGAAGGGGGTAGAGAACTTGGAATTTTTAGCAATTTTGACTTGAAAGTAAGGGGTTAGATAGGCGGTTTCATAGGCGTTAGGCGTTATTATAGAAGGAAATAGCTTATATAAGTAGACAGAGGTCTAGTCAGCCTACGACGAAAAAAACTAAGAAGATAAATAAGAAATATACTTATTTTTATACTTTTTCCTATTCTTCTTAATAACTTTAGTAACTATTATACTAGAAGAGCTTTTAGGATTTTTTAGCTTTATCTAAGGGAAAAACCTATTAATCCTTACCTTTTAGAAATTAACTAAAAATAAGCGCTTTTAGGCTCCTCTAGCTTTAGTTAGCCTTACTTTTATTCTTCTTCTTAATCCCTATTATACTTCTTTAATTATTTAAAGTAAAGATAGAAGAGAATATTATAAAAGTAATACTACTAAACTTCTTCTTAGTAGCTTATTTTCTCTTAAGAGATTATATACTTTAAAATATAAAAAGAGTAGAAAATATAGATAAAGTATAAGTTAGTTAGGTTTATATTTATATATTTACTTTTATATCTCTTATAGTTAACTAGAAAATTATTATATAAGTATTTAGGTATTTTTAAGGGGTTTTCTATTTAAAGTAAAGTACTTAGTATAACTAATAAGTTTTCTCCTTTACTTTATTATAAAATTAGTAACTAGTATAGGGGAATAAGCTAAACTACTATAGAGGATTTCCTTTATAGTTATTTTATACTATCCTACTAAGCTAAAGTAAGAAAAGCTTAGAAAAAGAGGTAATTTAAGTATTATTATATTAGAAGAAAATTTAGCTAATACCTTTTTAACCTCTATTTTCTTAAAGTAAAGAGTAATAGCTTAGATATTTAGAATTAAAAATTAACTAAACTTATAGGAGTCTAAAAAACTTTAAGAAGAAGAGTATCTAGTTAAGTAGAAGAGAGTAAGTAAGGTTCTATATAAGTTTAGTTAATCCCCTTTATTAGCTTACTATCTACTTATTTAAAATTATTATATACTACTTTATTATAAGTTACTATAATAATAACCTAAGAGTAACTAAGATAAAGTAGACTTATTTCGCTCTTATTTCTAAAGCTAAAGTTATAAAGGTAATAGGATTTATTTTACCCCTTTTATAAACCTTAAAAAGGATAAAATTAATTAATCTATTCTAAAAAAACTTCTTTTTACTTAAACTTATTAGAAAGTTTCTAATAATATATTAACTAGTAAGGGGAAATACTAAAAAGCCTAAAAACTTAGAATTTAAGTTATACCTATATATAGAAATATTAAGACCTAACTTTCTTAAATTATAAACTACTATAAGTATAAAGGTATAAAAAGCTAAAAAAGAAAAATATTATAACTATACTAACTTTTTAAAAAAGGAAGAAGGGAACGTTTTCTAAGCTTAACTAAGAATATTTCTCTTTTCTAAGAACGATCTTATACTAACTTTATAGAAAGGAAGATATATATATCTCTTCTAATACTCCTCCTCTATATTCTTAAGTAGTAAATAAGTAGCTAGAATAAAATATTTCTTTTAAGGTTTATAGTTAATATTATAGTTTTATTATAAACTTTATTAAATCTTAAACCTAATTTATAGAAAAGGAGTACTATAAAGTAAAGTTATTAAAGATACTACTAATAATAGCTAGACTTCCCTTATAAAGAGAAGAGAAAGAAACTTAAAGTATAAAATAACTTTACTATTAAGATAATAGAAAAGAGGAAAGATATAAAATATATATATACTTTCTAGATAAGAGAAAAAGATAAAAATAGAAATAATAATAAGAATATCTTTTTCTTTTTTTATCTCTACTTTTACTTTCTATTATCCTTTTAGACTTATATTATAAGAATTCTTCTATTACTCTTTCTATTAATAAATTATTAGCTTTATTTAAGTTTTATATAATTTTTTTACTTTAGCTTTCTTTAAAAAAGCTTTTTTCTACTTCTTTTTCTATTAATTTACTTATATCTTCTTTAAAATAATATTACTAAACTCTAAAGTTCTAAAAACTTTAACTTTAGTTTAAAATAAATAACTTAGACTAGAAATAATAAATAATAAAACTAACTTAGTTATTAGTAATACTTTAATAAGTCCTTTTATAGGTCTTTCTTTTTACTAACTTTAATAAGAGAGACCCCCTTTAATCTTAGATTTAGATTAAAGTTCTAAAGTAATTATAGAAGCTAAAGTTTTTAAAATAATAGTTTCTAAAAGTAGTACTTCTAGTGTAAATAAGACACTTAGAGAGAATTCTTTAAAAAATAAAGTAATATAAAGCTATTTAAACTCTACTAAATCCTATTAAAAAGTCTTTAGAATATATAGTTTAAGACTTTAAAGGTTTAAAATACTATAACTTAGAATAGCTAAAATACTATTCTTTACTAAAAATAATATTTTAGATTTTCTTAAAAACTATAAAGCTATAGTAGAAGTAGTAAGAATAACTAATACTTTAAAAGTATTAAGTATTATTTTCTATATAGATATACCTTTCTAAACTAATAATTAAATAAAACTTAATAAGAAAACTTAGTTATAAGTAAGAATTTACCTTATCTAGCGCTATAAGGCTATAGATAAGGACTACTAAAAACTTCTAAATAACTAGATTAATTAGATTATTTCTATAACTCTAATAATAGATAATCTAAACTATAAAGTAGCTATATAGTTTCTATAAAAGATTAATAATATCTAAACTAAAGCTATAAAATATAACCTTAATATTATAACTAACCTTTAAATTATCTAAATAACTATATTAAGATTTAATTAGTTAGCCTTAGATAAAATAGCTCTATTTATAGGAACTAATATTTATAAGTTATTTAAAAAGAGAGACTTTAATAAATTTAAGGTTAACTTAATAAATTAGCTTAAGTCTAAAGCTACTTAGAAGTAAACTTTCTAAATTACTACCCCTACCTATACTCTATTTCTTATACCTCTAAAAATACTAAGAGGGGAAACTCCCCCCCCTCTATAAACTAAAAAA
>JAKMXC010000419.1:0-55102 GCA_025328345.1 Colletotrichum sp. SAR11_59
CCGCCCCCCCCCCCCCCCCCACACACCCCCCCCCCCCCCGCCCCCCCCCCCCCCCCCGCGGGGGGCCCCCCCCATATGAGACTGCGTGTGCACTATGCAGAGCGCAGAATATCGCTTCCAAACTACATGTATTCCAAGCTGTAGAACTACGCCCAAAACTTTTCGACTTTGCCTACATACCTACCTGGCTTTCTTAACTAGATGTGTCCGAGCAACAGCTTCCAGTCGCCCAGCAAGAGCCCTTACCCAAGAACTCAGACTTAAAGTGGGAGCCGTCATTCGGTGTGACAAGCCTCCCGAAGTCGTACTCGAAGCTCACCTTATACCAAATGTAGTTGAGCTTGCGTCCTGGACTGTGGCTTACGCAGTGTCAACCACATCCCATGAGTTCAGACGAAGGCTTGCCTCGGTACAACATCAGTGCATAGCGATCCACGCCTATTTTGGTCAAAATTACGAGAACCCCGGCTGTCATTGAGAGAACGTTCATGATGTCACATGGGAACGAATGAAGGAAATGCCCCGGCACATAAGCTTTCGACTCGGGAACATCATCTGAACAACGCCAGCTATTTCCCTATTCTGTCCTAGGGTGGTGCGCTTCGTATAGCGCATGCTGCCACCCGATTCGACTGCCGACAGGCAGAACACTCGGGGTCTGCCGGGGAATGCGGACTCTGTAGCGATTGAACGGCCTTGCTCTTATCGGACGGGGCCTTGGTCGACACACGGCCGCATGTCATTGCTCCAATGTCCGTCGGGCAGGCGACGTCAGGCTCCCGCCGGCCTGGTGTGGATGGTTCGGGAAGCGGCAGCGAAATATTACCACCATCTTGGGCCCATCATGCCTGTCTTTTACAACGTTACTGGCTAGACAGATCGAACCATGACCACGCCGCGGCTCATCCATCGACCGTTGGAACCGATAGGAATTTAACCTTAGAGAAAACAGGCGCCGTTGACAAGGGTCGATTTATGACGTCCGCACTGACGAGGTGAACGGGCTGGTCTTGAACTTCTGATATAAAGCTTCAGAAACACCCATCGATAACATCTGTTGAACATCCAGACTCACATCAGCCAAGCCACCAACCAAGAAACATCCTTCGACAGCAATCCTTGACTTCCAGATTCCAACAGCAACTCCAAGAGCTAAGAAGCCAACACATCTACTACAATCATGAAGACCACTAGAGCCATTGCCATGGGCTTGACCCTTGCCTCCACGAACGTATTCGGATTACCCGTGTCTGATCCCGCAGCAGAGGCGACTGTACGTGAGATCGTCGAGAACAACCAGTCAGGCAACGTCGTCGCAGCAGACAAGCAGGTCCAAGGCATGAACGCATTCCTCGGCGACGAGGTCAACTCGATGAAGAACACCAACCCCGCACCCAAGGACACGATCTACCCCAAGAGATCCGAGAAAGACGCGCCGTATTCGATGTCCGAGGAAGAGCTCCGAAGCAAGATCTACTTCCCCAAGACTTTCTCCATGACTTCTGGAAAACAGCCCATCATTCTTGTCCCCGGCACCGCGGCGATGGCTGGTTCGACATTTCGCGCCAACTTGGGCCCTCTTCTGGCCAAGTCTGACTTTGCGGACCCTCTTTGGGTTAACATCCCCGAAGCGTCGCTGGGTGATGCTCAGGAGAATTCCGAATATGTCGCCTATGCCATGAATTACGTGCAGAGTATGACGGGCAAGAAGGCCGCTGTTGCTGCTTGGAGTCAAGGAAACTTGAACGTGCAGTGGGCTATGAAGTACTGGCCCAGCACGCGGGAGACGGTGACCGACTTTGTCTCATTCTCTCCTGACTTCCATGGCACCACTGAGGCTTTCTTGGCTTGCGATACTGCTGCAGCTCTCATCGGATGTACCCCTTCTGTGTACCAGCAGAAGTATGACTCCAAGTTCGTCGCAACTCTTCGCGCTGGCGGCGGAGACAGCGCCTATGGTAAGCTTTATCTTTCACCTCAACTTCGTCGAGTGATTTGCTAACAGTTTTTCAACAGTTCCCACCACATCCATCTTCAGCGCCACCGACGAAGTCGTCCAACCCCAAGCTGGCCCCAAGGCTTCAGCTTTCCTTAAGGATGGCAGCGGCGCGCAGGCGACCAACGTTGAGGTCCAGAAGGCTTGTCCCGGAACCCCGGCCGGCGGCGAGGTCACCCATGAAGGCATGCTCTACAACTCTTTGGCCTTCGCCCTCTTGGAGGACGCCATGAAGAACGAGGGTCCAGCCAAGCTCGACAGAATTGACAAGAAGGTCTGCCTCGACCCCGCCGCAGGAAAGATGGACAAGGCTGAGATCACTGCCACTGAGGGCGTCCTTGGCCAGGCTGGTGCGAACGTCTTGGCATACCCCAACAAGGTCAAGTTCGAGCCTAAGATCAAGGCCTACGCTAAGTAAATGTCCGGCTGGTTTCCGGATTGTAGGCGGGTTAGAGTGTACGATATGTGTACAATGCGTGTAAGAATACGGAGGGCATGCATAGCGTTGGGATTTATAGCGAGTGAGCGAGTCTCTTTCATCATTCATATACAACAGCTAGCGTTGCAAAGCGTCATAAAATTCATAAATTTGCTTTCAACTTTGTCTCTTGAGTGAAATCAATGTTTTCCAGTGGTAATCTGACAGAGGAATGATACGAAGGATTGAAGTGTCCAAAGTACCCGGCTCACAACAACAGAAGGTGACTGCATTGACTGGAAAGCATAGCCCGTTCATGTGCTACACACAATATCACGAATTCCGATAGCTCCACCACATGACTTCGAGCCAGACCTTGTAATTTGATAGCCAGACCTCCCCACTATCACCAAGCTCTCTCTCCGCCGTTTTTGATAATCACCCCAGAAGCCCCCTCGGAAGCCGTTCGGAGCGGTGATTAGATCAAGACTTCTCCGCGGGAAATCCGCCTTGGCATTGCAACAGAAGATGGCCCAAGAGCTCATCATAAGGTAGACCGGGATAAATGGCCCCACCTCACTTTCCAAGAGCAAGAATCATATGGTTGATCAACCTCGAGGCTCGCCATAGTCGCATTCGAAGGATTGCCTCTTCTTTGCAATTCCAGGCTGGCGGGCGTTTTCGGTCCACGAAAGGGCGTTGAAACATTTCCAATGCCACGTGTGACAGATTGGCCCTCACTGGCATCGAGCCGCTCCATCAGGGGCACCGAGAGCCCACGAAGTACCCACTGAATCTTACCTTGGAGAGGGCCTATGTGGGCTTCGCGTGGATAGGGAACGGTTGGACGGTGCTACGCTACGCAGGTTGTAATTGTGGACAGTTTAGTGGGCAAAGCTTGTCAACTTGCGGACGAACGAAAGTCCAGCGCATACAGAGATCGCATAAGTAGGTGATTGGGGATGGCTTCACCCGCACACTGTGGCTTACTCGATTTGATTGGGCGCCTATGCCGGTGGGATGTGACTGAGTTTCAGGAAGACATAAATATCACCTGTTTCCACGAGACTGCTCGAAAGCATTAAGCTTGATGTCCAAAGCTTCGAGATAGATTTGGCCTGAGAACTGTCGTCGGAGGACATTGCAACTCTCCTGCCAAGTGCACCGGTGAGGCTCAAGCGACACCGGAACTCTGGCCACAGCTCCGGTGATATGATCCATCAACAATTAAGATCAGCACGTCTAAATGCCTCCCTCCTAGATGTCATCACGATGAGCCCATCACCAAGGACGGCTCGGACACTGACCACAGTCTAGCTCATCGGGCGTTTTGGCGATCGACAGCCACCCAAGTGAGACGTGACTATGGCACCTCGATTGTCGCAGTTTGTCGGGGGGGGGCATCAGGATAAATATGGGTAAAATATCTCTAGACTGTAACACGAGACAAGCCTCACCTAAGGTGTTTACCCTATTTTTCCGCCACTCGTCCGTCTGAACCCCACATATCCGGTCGTCCTCCGGGGGCTGCGCACTGCCCTCGGGCGAAACAGCGGACAATTCCGATGAAAGCCGCTTGCTGTGCTCTCGTTGTCGGGCCCAGCGAAACAAGTCAGATTCTCACCAAAACGCGCGGATATCGACATGGGAATATACGCAAACAGAAACACACTTTAATTCTGGGCTGAGGCGGAGGCTGAACGGCCCCGTTTCCCGTTCACTCACGAGGCGCGGATTACCTGTCTATTACGCGGCTACGGAGCACTGGGGAGAATATTCCCACAAAATTCCCAAGCGGAAGTGAAGAAATTTCCGGCAACCGATCAAGCTTAGACGTCGAATAAGCTTGAGTGTCCCAGGGTGGGCGCTAAAGCTGTCCTCCCCATGCTGTCCGGCCTAAGCCGCTGCTTGAATGCCAAGGGTAGCAGGGGTAACCCGAGGCATCACATCATGACCCCATGCTCATTGCGGATAGGGGCCGTGTCTTTCTATGAGCCATAATTAGATAGGCGCATACAGTTCAGCACCGAAGGCTTGGGTGCTAATGCAGACTTCCCCAAATCGGACGGGAAGGGGAGGCCGAGGTTGATGTGTGCATCATGTATATCCGTCTGGTCTGCGGATTTGCGTCAATTTCGCCAAGCATCTTAAGTTTTTTTTTGGTGTTGTAGTCCATCTCCTGAGAAAATGGCAAAAACCCGCCCCATTGTCCCATTCATCCCACCAGCTAACCCGTTATTCCTGACGTTGGGACAGAGACGCTACCCTGGGCACTGACTTCTCCTTTTTGGTACTAACGCAGATGTCACGTCGGAGCTTATGTTGGGAATGGAAAGTGGGAGCGAGACGGCGGACATGGGGTCGGTTATTGTTGCCCCTGAAGGACACGCGTACTCGCCCACCGACGACCGATCCTATGTTTAATTTTCATGACAGCACGAATTCACGTGGGCTGGTCAACCGTCCTGCTGGGCGGTAACCCCGTCCGCAAGCCATGGCAGAAAACGTGTGGTTGGGATCGCGAAATGCGGGCCTGGTTATGGCATTGCTCGGACTGCCAAGAATCGCAGACCAGCACTCTGAGGTTCTGGAACGCGCGTCATCATGAGTTGAGCAAGCCCAGAGGACTTGCAACCGGTCATTGGGTTCAGTGGTAAGGTAGTGTATGGATAGGGTGCGGAAGAAATGGTACCACCTGGGCAATCTCCCGTGGCACAGAGGGCGGCGTCAAGTGTGACAGGGGCCGTGTCCGGGCTTGCTCCATGCTGTCACTTGTCTGGGACTCGGAGGAGATCAATGGGGAAAGGAGCCGTGTGGGGGCAAGATTTTTCTCCATTGCTTGCACTGAGCGAGAGCATCTTCGATCAGCCGTTGGAAGACAAAAGAGACAAGAGGCGCCGTTGACGGCTTGGGGGGGGGACAGCGCACAGCGTTAGAGCTCCTTGCAGCAAACCTGCCAGAGGTCGAGGAATTTAGGCCAGGAACAAGAAACCAAATGCAACGATACCCTGCCCTACGATGGAGCAGCAGAGTCTTGGTGAGTGTCAAAGTTGCCAAAACCCGCCAGGGGACAGATGCCAAGCTCTCAAACTCCCCCACCTTCCCGTAGATTCAGAAAAAGAACAATTGTGGCACCGGCAGATCAGGGTACGTACTTTGTGCAGGTACTGAACCATATGTGACGGCATAACGCGATATGATTGGCCAGACTGTAGAGACTGTACCCACCTCGACGTTACCGGTCGTTAGAACTGAGGCTATTTTCCTCACAAACCCCTGTCTACATCTCTTTTCCACACTTCACTTCACCTCAACTTTTTGTGCTACGCTACACGATGGGCGTCAGTTGTCGCAACGGACAACTTCCCCAGGCCAGCCAAAAAAATCCAGGAAGTTGCCCAAGTGGGCGAAGGCTGGATATGCCGAATGCTATGATCCCACAACACAGGCTGCTGGGACAAGATTTACTCACTCACATCCTGCTCAGCTTCCCCTGAGCGCCTCCCGCCGAGAGATCAACCCGATCCTACCAGACTTGCATGTCGCATGAAAGATCACGGGTGATCCCAAGACCTGCTGCATGTCGTCCATCTTGGCACATCGACTCACCAGATCCCAAGCAAACCCAATCAGTCCCAGCGGAGAGGACGCAGCAGCCAAGGCCCTCAACTTGGGATGGCGTCAAGTCAACCTAAGACGACATCTTAGCGTGTTTTGGCCTCATGGGGTTCAGCCGCTAGTGCAACTCGCCCGTCAACAAGGGCCCTGGCTCCCTTTCTTTTCTTTTCCTCCCATTGGCCCACGAGTTCCCGACGGCTGTGAATCAGAGTTCAAACGACCGCGGAGACCTCCCGTCTAGTGACCCCGGTCTGCGGTTTATTCTTTTTTGTTTGCCCATGGGATGGATGGCCTATGGATGGGACCGATGGAGACGGGGGAGAGACACGGACGGGCAGGTATGCAGGGGCCAAGACACGGTAGCGCTGGCTGATGCTGCTCCTCCTTCTCGTCCTCCGCCTCCCTGCTGCCATGGGTCTCGTTCTCGGGTCCCCCGGGGAGGAGAAAATGGGCAAGGCGGCTCCACCGACGACATCGATGTCCGTCGGTGCTGAACGACCCTTTTAGGATGCCATCGAACCCGCTGGCATGAAGGCTTCATTTCGTTCCGTCTTCCTCAACTGACTCTTTCTCTTATTCTCTGTGTGGAGCTTTTCGGCTAGAGGCCATTCCCAATTTTTTGCCCTGGCGGTGCTAATATTCTCCTGCCCTGGCGGCCTTCTTGACCACTATTGTTAATAGGTACTCTATTCTCACAAGTTCTAGCTTTCCGACCACCAAAGCGACAGAACAACACAGACACACATTCGGAAATGGCTTTTTCAGAGAGATCATGCCCGGTATCGGGTTCCATGGGAGGCAGAGGGAGGTGTCCAGCTGGTGCTGCCGCGGCGGGCAGGCAAAGCAGATCGAGCAGTCGTATGGGACCTCGAGGATGTTCCTTCTCTGGCTTTTCCCAGCCGGGCGATATTCACACAGCATTCGATGTAAGTCAGCATCGTGACGAGACTTGACATGCTTGGATATACTGACAATATCAAAGATTCCTCGAGGAGTCGATGCTGAAGAGTGGCTCCGCATGAGGTCAGTCCAGGTCAAACTCTATCGACCCTTAACATGCATACTAACACAGGTCTCAGGGAGCGCAAGTCCATCAACCAGATCCTCTATTCCAGCTACCCCTCACAACAAGAGATCGATTCAGCCAAGGACCAAAAACAGATGGACGCAATGAACGTCAACGAACAAGATCTTCTCGCCGTCGCCCTCGGCGCACCGGCGAGGCAAGTGATGCTGAGAGCGGAGGAGATTGGCCCCGCGACAGGCTGGAAAGACGGCTACCTCAGCATAGAACACGGCTTCTGCCCACCCGACTACGACGAGGCCGCCGGCGCCCTGGCCAGATCCCCTGGCCGTATCTGGTCTGATCTTGCCGAGAGAATGCCCGGATGCGTATCCCGCGGCCGCGTGAGAGAATCGATCGCCGCAGCCCCCGTCATCGAGGGCACCGAAGACATCATCCCCGACCAGGCGCTCTGGGCCGCGCTGGTGGCGCTGGGTATGCTTTGCTCCATCTACCGCTTCGAGCAAAAGTACGACGGCCACGACGGTGTTAATGCGACTACGAACCCGTCCAAGTTGAGATTGAACTGCAAGATGGGTGACTACTTGGGAGAGGAGTTGGTCGGCATTCCTCTCAGCATCGCGCTGCCTTATTTCCAAGTATCCCGCCGCATGGGACGAACACTTCCTCATCTCACCTTTGTCGATCAATCTTCATACAACCTCAAGGTCAAGGACGCCACATCAAGTTTTCCCTACGTTGCCCGTTTCGACAACATTGAGCTGAGATGGCCAATGTTTGGTGAGCGTGCTGAGGTGGCGTTCCTCAAGGGGGTTGCGGATACATCCGGTAGGACTACACCTCTCTTACCTCAGACTTCATGTTCCCGACTCGGCTTTGCTAATCATGACTTGCAGCCTCTTTTCAACATGGCCCCGACGCCATCGCTGCTTGCCAAGAGCACGTGATGAACCGCAACAATGAGGGTCTTCTCCACGAGATGATCCGCTTGAAAGAAATTCTGGAGCGCATGCCCGGCGCCTTCCACTCCATTTCTACCAACCCCAATGCTGGTGAGAACTATGTCCCCGTCCAGCAATGGGTTCGCTGGGCCAAGTTCTCTGCTCCTCTCTCGAAGCGCTGCCCCGCCTCTTCTGGCCTCCAGTTCCCGCCCTACCTAGTTATGGATGCTTTCTTGGGCAGGAAAAAGTAAGTCGACATCTGTCTTATCGTGCCACTTTACTGACATGTATCTCAAGATACACATCCTTCCTCGGTGCTGAGGGTGTCCATCTCCGCGCATGGCTCCCCTCCAACCTGCGCGCTTTCATCGCGGCTATCGAGTACCACTACCGCATTCCTGAGTACGTCCAGCAATCCGGGGATCCTCGCTTGATGGGTGTTCTCGATGGTATCGTCGAGGCCTACACTGGTGAGCGCGGCTTTATGGGCGTCCACCGCTACAAGGTCTTCGGCATCCTCGAGGTCGCCGCTAAGACGGGCCGTACCGAGACCAACGGTGCTTCCGGTGCCACCGATGGCGAGCGCCCATGGGAAGAGACTCACCGTCAGTTTTCCGAGGCCATGAAGGAGCGTCTTGAGCCCTACCGAGGTGCTCTGCCCGTCGAGCCCCACCAGATGCGTGGCACTTTTGAAGAGTGCCGCTACGTCACCCGTGTGTTGAGCAGGTCGTTTGTCGATTCTGATCCTTCCCGCTCGATCGCGATGGTGACGCTTGATATCCGGGATACCGGTATCACTTGGGCTCCTGGTGACCGTTTGGCGGTGATGCCTTTGAACGGCTGGGAAGAGTGTGCCAAGGTCATTGCTGCTCTTGGCCTGGAGGAACACATCGATGCTCCCGTTGAGACAACAGGAACCTGGGCCCGCTTCGAGATGCACCTCGGTTCCGTGAGGAGAACTGCTACTCCCAAGCTGACGGTCGGCGACATCCTCCGCCGCGGCCACCTCGCTCCCATCACCAAGGAGATGGCTCTCAAGATTCACGGGATGCTCCACGCATCCTCCAACACCGTTTTGCAGGTCCTGAGCACCGATGAGTGGCCTGTGAGGGGTTCTCTGGGCGACTTGCTCCAGGATGCCGTCACGGATACTCCTCCCCAGATTTGGGACAGAGTATTCAACCTCGAAGATCTGTCTTGGTTGGCCAATTTAGTCAAACTTGAGGTTCCTCGAACATACTCGATTGCTAGCTACACAGAAGAGCTGCTGCCTGAGACGGTCGACCTTGCTGTCTCCCGCTCCGAGTACAAGCTCTGCTCGACTTTCGCAAAGGGTAGAGATATCTCTCGCTCTGGAGTTTCCAGCGGCTTCCTGAACCCACCCGAGGAGATGGGCGAGATCGACTCCGATGACGAACTGCTCATTGGCGTCTCGCGCCCAGCCGCCTTCCAGCTCCCTCTCGACCCCATGGCCCCCTGCGCTTTTTTCGCTGGTGGCAGTGGTATCGCTCCCTTCCGCAGCTTCTGGCAAGCTCGTCTTGCTCAGAGCGGTCTATCCGGAGGCAAGAACTCTCTGTACCTCGGTGTTCAGTCCCGCGAGAAGTTCTGCTTCGAGGAAGAACTCCGCCAGTACGTCAACGCGGACTTCATGGAGGTGCATCTCGCATTTTCAAGAGACTCGCGCGGTCTGGCCTACGAGGGTCACGATCTCGTCGAGAAGCACATTCCCCCTCGCTATATCGATACCTTGATTGTCGAACAGGGTGCTCAGATCTGCGACCTCGTGATGTCCAAGAAGCAGGGTGGTCTCGGTGGCTATCTCTACGTCTGCGGCTCGGTCTCTGTGTTCGACTCCGTCATGCAGGGAATCCGCAAGGCGATTTACACGTACAGAACAGCCACCGAAAGCGGCGTCGATACCATTGTCAACAAGGCGTTTGCTGAGAGACGCTTCATGCTTGATGTCTTCATGACCCCCAAGCCCCTGCCATGCACGCTGCCGACGATTCCTCTGTCACAATTGGCCCTGCACACCGGCCACCGCCCTGGATCGCGCATGTGGATTGGTGTTCACGGAAGCGTGTACGATGTCACTGACTTCTGTCCTATGCACCCGGGCGGAACCCTCATCATCAAGTCCAACGCTGGTGTCGACTGCTCAAAGTCTTTCGACAACCTCGCCCACACGAACAACCCTGAGGTGGCCTCTCTCCTAACCAAGTACTTCGTCGGTCACTTGACCCCCAAGCCCGACTACGGCAGCGACGAAATCTCCGCCCTCCACGACCTCTGGTCCGCCTACCTGCGCACCACGGTCGAGACCCTCGTGGCTCACCAGTTCGAAATGTACGAAATCATGGGCGCCTCCCTTGAGACCAACTCCTCGCACGACCCCGCCGGCAGCAACAACATCTGGCTCCGCGAGTCTCTCCCCAACATCATCGCCGTCCGCACCTTCTACGGCTACCAGTCCCGTCTCCTACAAGGCGGCTTCGCAGCCCTCTTCGGCCCGAAGCTGCAGGAGCTCGTCCTCAAACTCTCCTTCGGCGTCGCCAGCGCCAACGGCCCCGCCGCCGACACCAAGCTGCCCGACGTCCTCGGCACCGTCGCGCGCGCAAAGACCTCGGGCGACGCCGCCACCTGCACCAAGGAGGTCGCCCTCGTCGGCCAATTCGTCTGCGACGCCGACGCCTCCCTCCGCTTCCAGGAGCGCGGCGTCTTCGCCTATGCCGCCCGCAGCGTCGAGCTCGACATCGCCCTGCTCGAGGACCTCCGCCAGGAGGCCTGCAACGGCATGGACGCCTTCGACAGCATCGCAAATTCCATCAAGGAGTCCTCCGACCCGGACGTCGAGAACGCCCGCCTCACCGCGCTCTCCACCTTTCTCCTCCAGGTCCTCGAGCGCATGGCCCGCCACCTCGAGGTCTTCTACGCCCAGCTGGCCCGCTCCTCCGTCTACCAGCCCCAGCTCGAGAAGAACCCGGCCCGTACCCGCTGGGCCCTCGTCCGCAGACGCATCCGCGACGGCAGCCTCTTTGTCCTGGCCACCAAGGCCGAGCTCTCCTCGAACCTGCTGGACCCGGCGGCCGGCCAGACCCAGCAGCCGTACTACATGTCGCGCGCGAACCCGAACCAGAACATTGACTTTGACCGCGTCATGGCGCAGGTGCAGGCCTCGCTGCGACAGGACGTCTCGGCCATGAACCCCTCGCACCTGCAGCCTCACCAGCAGCACCCGCAGCAACATCTGACGCTCAACGCCGTGCACCAGGCCCGAGGGCGCGTCGATACGGGCGATGTCAGCGTCGTCGCGAGCCGCGAGAACGCAGACGCCCTGCGCGCCATGAGCAGCTTCGTCGAGAAGAACAGCCGTGCCATTCGCCGTCTGAGCAAGATGCCCGCCGCAATGCCCTCTGGCATGAACTTCGAAGACATCCAGCGTGCCGCACTGCTCGAGATGGCACAGAGTGGCGGCGGCGGGCAGAGCGGTCTGCTGTCACCCCCAGAAATGGCAGGTGACATGCATAACCATCACCACCAAGAGCAAGGGCTGCACGTCAGGAAGGGCGGGAATGGCAACAGGATCCTCCCGACGCCGCCCTCATCCCGCGGCTCCAGCCGATCCCCCACGCGCTTCAACCAGCCCTTCGCCGTGGGAGGTAAACCCACGGCCGAGATGCTCCTCGCCAAACTCAACCGTCCCCGCGGCGCCTCTCTCACCAGGACGCCAAACGCATCGCAGCCAGGCTCCCCAGCACCCTTCCCCGTCCTCCGCGGCTCGCACTCGCCGCCGCCTTCGCACCACGGCAGCCAGCACCCTGTCGACGCGCAAACCGCGCTGAGCTCGATGATGAGCCGCCTCAACACGCGACCGCGCAGCGGCTCTGCCGCCATGATGTCGAGCACCGGCGGCATGCACTCCCCCGCGCACCCAGCAGCGGGCGGCGGGCTCGCGCGCACACGGTCGCTCATGAGTCTAGGCAGCAGCGGTAGTCAAGCTCGCGAGCGGGGACATGTGTCGCGGCCGTCTGGGGGATCGCTCCGCGCGCTGAAGCTGCGGAGCGTGATGGAGCAGAGCGAGGAAAAGGTTGCTCCCACGTTTTAGGATTGAGTGGAGTTGACAGGTGTGTGTGTGTGTTTCGGTCCCGGAGTCCCGTATTGGGGATTCGGTGACCGACGATGAGACGAAAAAAAACAGACCTCCGTGAGCCGCATCCCGAGCGCGAAGCGGTGCAGTGACGGTCTTGGCGAGTGTTCGTTGTTGATGGCCGTGCGGTCATCTCAGGATTCATCTTTTCCTCCGATGTGATGGGTGATCCGAGGTTCTTTCGTTGTCCATGATTATTTCATTTTGTGTGTACTTGCTGCCTGGGAATGCACGGTTGGCTTTGCGGAAAATAAGCCAGAAGAAAAGAAAAGTACCAGTCTTTTTTAGTCAGAGAGCAAAAAATGCGCTTAGAGTAGAGTTACGGAACTGTTTAACAGTATTGGTCAGATTACTTGAGTCCGAACTTTGACATGTGATGAGAGTGACTGTGCGCAGTGAGAGAGAAGCCTGAAGCGACATCGTGAGATGCTCATTGAATGGTCACAATAAGAGGCACGCGACACTCCATATTCCGATTTGATCATGATTCAATAAAATGCCTAGCTGAGCCTAGAATCTGAATGAAGACGCGATGACATATGATACTGGCCCTGATGATAATGAAAAAAATGATGGTAAATTCCGTAGTAATGGGCGTCAATGTTGTTACAATCTTGCTTTCCCAACGCCTCAATCCAGACAGAATGGGATACAACAGCGTCAGCTTGAAAGGGGGGGAATCTCTACCACGATGATGATGATGAAAGACTGTAGTCTTCTCTGCTTTATCTATGCCAGAACACACACAAAAAATGAAGAACAATTCCGTTGCGGGGGGCTTCCGTTGCGGGGGGCTTCCGTTGCGGGGGGCTCCTCCCCTGAGGGCTGTATCCGTTTACTTGTCCAACGCCTGTGATTGACACTGTTCTCAAGTTAGCATTGAACTCCGAGGGAAAGGGGGAAAGAAGACAAGACTCACCATTTGGAAATAGACTCCCCTCTCCGCAATCAGCGTCGCGTGGTCACCCCTCTCGACAACCTTGCCATCGGCCATGACGAAGATCACGTCCGCATTCTGCACGGTCGCCAGCCGATGCGCGACCATGATCATCGTCCTGCTGCCCTTCGTCGCGTCGAAGACGGCCTGCACCGCGCGCTCCGTCTCGCTGTCGAGCGAGCTCGTCGCCTCGTCGAGGAGCAGCAGCGACGGCCGGCGGATCAGCGCGCGCGCGATCGAGACGCGCTGTTTCTGCCCGCCGGACAGCGCCACGCCTGACTGGCCCACGGCGGTGTTGTAGCCCTCTGGAAGCGACATCACGAACTCGTGGATGCCCGCGTCCTTGGCCGCCGCGTGCAGCGCCTCGTCGGAGACAGAGTCCTCGTCCTCGATGCCGAGCAGGATGTTGTCCCGGATCGTGCCCGTGAAGAGCGACGGCTCCTGCGCGACGAGCGAGATGTTCTGGCGGTACTTTGCGAGGTCGAGGCTGTTGATGTCGTGGCCGTTGTAGAGCACGCGGCCCTCGCCGTGGAGGGTGTAGAAGCGCTCGAGGAGGGAGATAACGGTGGTCTTGCCGGAGCCCGAGGGCCCGACGATGGCGGCGAACTGGCCGCGCTCGATGTGCAGGTCGAGGCCCTTGAGGACGGGCGTCGGGCGCGTGGGGTAGCTGAACCAGACGTCCTTGAAGTCGATCTCGACGCCCTTCTCGTAGTGCACCTCGTACGGCACGACGTCGCTGACGCGCTGCTCGGCGGTTGTGGCCGCGGAGGTGGTCTCGTCGTCGTCGGCGTCGCGCATGGCGAGGATGCGGTCGGCGGCGGTCTTGGCCTTGGCGATGTTGGGCCCGAAGGAGAGCCACTGGCCGGCGGACATGCCGCCCTGGACGACGGCGATGTAGACGACCATGTACTGGAAGGGGGTGTACTCGTGGTCGGAGAGCAGGCGGCCGCCGTACCAGAGGACGAAGGCCATGCAGAGCAGCGAGATGGAGTCGCTGAAGGCGAAGAGCATGACGGAGAAGCGCGACTTGCGGAAGGCGTCGCGGGTGTGCTCGGCGAGGAGCTCGTCGTAGCGCTGGCAGATGCCCTGCTCCATGGTGAGCGAGGAGACGGTGCGGATGGCGCCGATGGACTCGGAGGCGAACTTTGCGGACTCGGCGAAGACGGCGTTGTTGGCCTCCTCGAACTTTGTCTCGTGGCGCACGCGGTAGAACATGGCGGCGACGATGATGGGCATGGACGTGCCGAGGGCGACGAGGGTGAGCTTCCAGCCGAAGACGAGGCCGACCACAATGCAGCCGATGACGTTGAAGAGCGAGATGAGCACGAAGGCCATGTTGGTGCCGAGCAGCTGCTGCAGCATGGTCGGGTCGGTGGCGAGGCGGGCCGTGAGGGCGCCGGCGGAGTTGCCCTCGGCGTCGAAGAAGGCGGACGGCTTGTAGAGGATGTTGCGGAAGTACTCCTTGCGGTAGACGCGGGTGATGCCGAAGCCGATGGTGGTGGTCGCCCAGCCGAGGAGGAAGTGGGAGACGCCGACGCCGGCGGCGAGGTAGACGAACATGAGGCACCAGTGGTTGGCGATGACGCGCAGGAAGCTGCCCCAGTAGGAGAAGAGCGAGACGAGGACGGCGAAGAGGTAGGCCTGGACGGGAGTACTGGCGCCGGCGCCGAGGGCCGCGACGGCGATGACGATGTACGTCTTCCAGCGCTTGCGCTGCTCGCCGAGGAGGAGGCCGAAGGAGCCGAAGAGGTGCCACGCGCGCCAGCGGGCCCAGAGGCCGCGGGGCTCCTTGATGACGCGGACGTTGCCGCCGGCGCCGCGCTCGAGCTCCTCGTCGGAGCCGTCGCGCTCGGTGACGGGGTTGCTGTCCTCGTCGACGTTGTCGATGCTCTGGCGCTTCTCGGTGAGGTCGCCCTCGCTGCTGCCGAAGGGCATGGACTTGGGCAGGGAGTTGCGTTCGGGCTCGGGGCGGCGCCAGCTGAGGTCGCCGAAGAGGATGTCGTCGTCCTCCTCGACGCCCATGTCCAGCTTCTGCGCGGTGGCGAGGAGGTGGTAGGGGCCGTCGATCTGGGCCATGAGCTCCTGGTGAGTTCCCTGCTGGACGACCTGGCCCTTGCGGAGGAGGATGATGCTGTCGGCCTTCCTGATGGTTCCGAGACGGTGAGCGATGACGATGGTGGTGCGGCCGCGGCAGGCGCGGTCGAGCGCGGCCTGGACGATCTGCTCGCTCCTCACATCAATGGCAGAGGTGGCCTCGTCGAGGATGAGGATCTTGGGCTGCTTGACGATGGCGCGGGCGATGGCGAGACGTTGGCGCTGGCCACCTGACAGCTTGATGCCGGCGTCGCCGACCTCGGTCTGGTAGCCCTCGGGCAGGCGGGAGATGAACTCGTCGGCGAAGGCGTCCTTGCAGGCCTGCTCAATGAGCTTGGCCTTGACGGACTCGTCCTCGAACTCGAACTCGGTGCCGATGAGGCCGTACTCGACGTTCTTGAAGATGGTGGTGTTGAAGAGGGCGTTGTCCTGCTGGACGAGACCGATCTGGTTGCGCCACCACTGGGGGTCGATCTCGCTGAGGAGACGGCCGCCGCAGCTGATGATACCGTTTCTGAGCCAGAGAGTCTGTGACGTGTTAGCCGATGTAGATGATGACGGGTGTCTGGGACGAGTCTTACAAGTTGGTTGGCCTGGAGATCTCCGTTAAACTCATACCATCGCTCTAGGATTCCGACAATGGTACTCTTTCCGGAACCGGACGGTCCGACGATGGCGGTGACCTTGCCCGCAGGGAACGTAAGGCTCAGGTTCTCCAGGATCTTGACGTCAGGACGCTTGGGGTACACGAAGTTGACGTTCTGGAAGACGATGTCGCCCTCTGCGGACGCCTCGGGGCCCTTGAGCTTGCCGTAGGTCGGCTTCGGAGCGTCGATGATGGTGTGGAAGATGGCGTTGGCGTCAGCGGCCTGCGACGCGGCTGACAGCGGGGCTGTGAGCTGACCGATGGAGGACGCCATCATCATGATGCAGAGAAGGACACTACGGTTGAGGGTCAGATAAGGTTCATCCTGCCGGATGGAAGGAGCAGGGGGGGACTTACACGATGAGGGAGGCCGGGGTGGTCAGGACCATCATGGTGTACATCTTGAACGCGTACCAGAAGGACAGCGCAAATGTGCTAGAGAACGTCAGTAAATCCATCATCAGGTGTACACATCCTTGACTGCTTACGCATAGATGGCGAAGAAGACTGCGCAAGTTAGCAAAACATCCGCGAAGGAACGCCGTGGGAGTAAACTCACTCAGCCCCTGCTGGAACGCAACCAGCCACGCCATGCCCGCGCCCTTCTCCCGCGACCTGTCCGCGAGCATGCCATACTTGGCCAGCATCTTGAACTCAGCGCCGCACGCCGCGAGCATCCTGATGGCGCCGAACGCCTCGGTAGCCACAGACGCGGCCTCGATGTCCATGTCCTGGACGTCCTTGAGCCGCTGGATGATAGGCGGGGTGGTGAACATGTAGACGAAGAGGATGAAGACAAGCCCGGACGCCGTGGTCAGCGTCAGCAGCCAATTGTACGCGAAGGCGATGGTGAAGCCCGCGATGACGGTCGAGAAGGACATGAAGAAGGTGCCGATCTTCTCCGAGATGCCGAGCTGCAGCGTGCTGGCGGTGATGGTGATGATGGCGGCCGTCTGGCCCGGCGCGAGCATGTCCAGCATCGAGATTGGCAGGGCGAAGAGGGAGCGCAGGTAGGTCAGGCGGATGGCGGCGGAGATGCGGATGCTCGTCATGCGGAAGCCGAGCTGTGGCGGTGTTTGTTAGTGGAATGTGTGGTTGGGGGTTGATGGGGACTTACGTTGGAAAGGTAAGTGAGGATCAGTCTCGCGATGAAGAGGTAGACGATGTACAGCACGCCTTGGTTGACGGTGCGCGTAAACTCTTCTTGCGTCTCCTGCGTGCCTTGCTTGAAGAAGCCAGTGAAAGTGCCGACGAGTTGTCCTGAGTTATGTTAGTCGCTGCGTTTCTGCGACAGGTGATGGTGTGTCACTCACCAAAGACGATGTTCATCACCGGCATGGTGAGACCAGCACCGATGGCACCTAATACCGACACCATGATGATGAGCTTGTCATACCATGTGCCATACGACAAGATTCTCTGTAACGCAAGTCAGCCAAATCTCATCGACGCAGACATGCATGCTTGACCAGAACAACATACGATGAAATTCCTCAGCGTCGCAACGTTCTTTGTGCTAAGCTTCCACCACGATCTCTTGGGAGCCGGAGGCGGGGCGTTGGGGTCCGTCGCGACCGCTCCGCCGGGGGCCGGCCCGGGGCCCGGAGCAGCTGCCGGCGCATCGGCAGTGCCGCCGGCGGGGGGGGCATCTTACTTGGGGGGGGGGGGTTGGGCGGGGGGGGGGGTGGGTGACCGGGGTAGGTCGTGGGGTCCGATTCGACCGGGAGATGTCTTCCGATCCGGATATCTGGTGCTTCCTCTTCTATCGTAAGGTAGTACTGGATATCCTATTATTTGTCGTTGCAGGCTATGTGGAGGAGGACGACCGGGCCATATGTGTGTGTGGGGAAAGATTCTTTCTCACAAACAGGTGAAGCCTGGGGGGGCACCAGGGGGGAGAGATCGGCAGGCCGGCAGTGACAAGGGGGCAGGGGAGGTTAATGTGATTGTGTGGGAGGTGTAAAGGTTCAGAGAAGCTTAGTCTTATGCGAACAACTCGCGTGTCAGGATAATTTGTCAAATGGTAGCTTTCTCTCCTTCGGGGGGTTTGTTTCTCTTTCGATCCAAGGAACAAGTGGTAAATCGAGGTTGTGTCGTCCCGCGGCAACAGCTGAATGGGAAACACACAGGAAAGAGAGTTCCCAGCCAGGGTACCAGGGGGCGAGGATGGGGGAAGGAGTCAAGAAGATAGGAGAAAATGAGAAGAAAAAGTGAGATGAAGGTGGGAGAGTTGAGCCAGCCAGAGACACACTACACACAACGGATGTAACGCAAACGGGGGGCGAACAAGACAACCACACCCAGTGTAGACTTGACCAGACGAGAAAGCAGTTGAATGGCAAGAAACCGGGGGTGGGAGAGAGAGAGACGGAGAGAGTGTGAGAGCGAGAAGGAGAACACAGGGCAAGGGTTTGGCAGAGGAGACAAGGCGGAAGGGGGATGGGGGGATGGTTGTGAAATGGGGGGACCGGCAGAAGTACACTGCAAAAGCGCCGGGAAACGGGTATCAACGAGCCACCCGAGAGGACGACCTGCAGAAGCGGCTGTGCAGGTGCTGCTGCTGCTGCTGCGTCTGTTGCTTCTGTTGCTGATGCTGATGCTGATGCTGCATCGCCTGCTTGCGTGCGAAACGATGCGCGGAGGTGGGTTTAGGCGGGACCCCCCAAGAAGGACGAACAGCAGGCGGACACACAAGGGAAGGGAACAGAAAAAAACGACCTAGCGCCGAGAGAGTTGGGTTTGGGAATTTGTGAGATTTTGGGCAGCGGTGGGATGGGATTTGGATGGATGGGGTGGGAGGAGCGGGCGGGCGGGCGAGCGAGAGGGAAGCCAAAGATGGGCAGAGATGGGATGAAGATGGATGGGCGGGCGAGAACTGAGATCATGGGCAGTGGGGAACGATTTGGTTCTGCTGCTGTGGTGGTGGTGGTGCTTTGGGGTTGCATGCAAGAGATATCTTGGCCACACACCCCCCAGATTATTTCTCCGAGATCATGATCACGCAACTTCTGCGTTCAACCCGCAGCGCTCTGTGTTGACCACTGCGTGCCAAGGTATATCTGCGTTGCGCGCTGTGTTGGTCCAGCGTGTGGACTGCGGAGCGGCGGAGACGAAGTGCGTGTAAGTCATGGTCACATATCTGCCCAGCGGTGGTGCCCCGTGTTTGTGGGTGGAGGGAGAGAGCGGATTACCGCATCTCCACCCAAGCAGCAAAAAGCATAGCGAGAGCGCGTGGCGGGCAGCTAGATGGGCAGGATTTGGAGAAGCCGCAGGCAGATGGAATGTGATGGGAGGCTGAGTTTGGTGCCATGGTGCTTGTTGCTCGTACTTCGTACAGCCAGCTGCACCCTTCGCTCGGTTCTTGGTTCGGTCTTGGGAAAGTGGAAACGAGTAAGGAACGGACGTCGTTTCTTCTTCTTCTGTTTTACCCGTGTGATGTAAAGATGAAACGGGGGGGCCAGCACGCCGTGGTAGCAATTGATGGTTTACCTTACCTGAGGGTAAAAGATACCGAGTGACTTTGCTTGGGGCAAGAGGGAAAGCGTTGAAATGGGAGATGGAGCAAAGCGTGCGTGTGCTTCTTCTTCTGCTCGTCTTCTTCATTGCTTCTCCCTAACCCGTTTTGCCCCGCTCTCTGGTGCATTTCTGTTACCACCCTCGCGCCTCTCGGAAATAATAAAAAAAATGTCTTGGACCAATTCATTCTAGCAACCTTCTCTCGGCTTTTTCCCTGTGCATCAAAGCGGCTGCAGCACATATTACCTGAGGCGTCGTACCTATGGGAGGTTTTGCGTCTTACCCACATATGCACGTCGGGGGGTTTTGGGCCCTGGTCCTAGGACAGGGATCGCCCGTGCGGGAGGAATGGGCCCCCTGCCCTGCACCTTTCCCACCCACTCTTCTCTCTGTTGCGCTTCCCGGAGCTGGGTCTTCCTGGAGGCGCGTTTTGAGATTTGTGTGCCAAGGGTTGGCAGGTAGGTGTGCAACCGCGCAGAACAGGCAACGTCGACGGAGAAGTGACAGAGGGAGGTCTGGGGCAAAGCCAGGACACGCATGTTTTGCGAATCAAGACAGGTTCGACGACAAATCATTCTCGTGGCACCTCCCCACCCTCTTGCTCCCCCAGTCCCTCCATCTCTGCTGTCTACCCGCCTGTCTTTTCTGGGGCACTCCCGTTTCCTGCTGATCCCATCCCTAAATAGGTAATTTCATGTAAAGGACGGTTTTTTTTCATCTTGTGTTTTGGAAATATACCAAGTCATGATATAGCAAGAAAGAAATAGGAGAGTAGGAGAGAGTCGCAACCGAAATAAGTTGGAGTTTGGAAACAAACACCTGGTTCGCGGAGGGACTTTAACGATTGGCTGGAATAGAATAGCAGGAAAATAAGAGGCGAACCACTTAGATGTCCCGAGGATACACATGTGAATCGGCTGTTCTCACACTGCATCTTGTATTCTATCTTGTGAGGTGGCCAATGTTCATTTTCCCTTTGGTCTCCACACTCGGATACACACGGGCGTGTTCGAGGAAGATCATGTGGTCCATTCTGTCCCTGTCCTCGATCGCACGGCCCATTTGTTTTCCTCGCCACAGGATTTGACATCTTGGTGAGAGCACTTGATGCGCGGGCGTTGGTTGGGGCTTGGGTCGTTGATTGACACTTGACATAAGGGGGCCAGCCGTCGGTCAATTACCTGCGGAGGACGTTTCTACCGGATCATGCATTAATGCGTCCGCCTCCTGTCCACCGATATTCAGTTCGCAATTGGGCAGGCAGGCGGGCGCATGGCAAGCAGGTGGGTTATTTGACATGTTTGACGGCTGGAACACCTGTCAAATAATTCAGAAAAGGGAATTGCCCATCTAGATTCAGGTGATTGTACTTTTCTCGGCTTCTGTCTAAGTCTGGGATGTGTGACATTGCCAGCATTGGGCAGCTTTGTAAAACGACAACCAAAAACAAGATGTGGCCGCCACTTGGTGAATGGTAGGCGGCGGCACCATGATTTGCGAAATGGAAAACATATAGAAAAAAACATAAAACCATGCAAAACCCAAAAAAAAATAGTAATCCAAATCATTTCATCATCATGACCCGACTCCAGCAGGCTCCCCTGGAATATGCGACCCACAACACCGCGAACCCGTTCTATCTAATGCTTGCCGCCACACACACACACAAACACATACGGGCGCGGGAAGAGATAGGAAACCAGCCCCTTAACACTTTCCTGTCTTGCCCTGCAACCCAAAAATAAGGCACAAAACACTTGAGCGATGCTTTCGATGCTAAATTATCCGGAAATATTCCCCTGGCCGGGATGCCCCGGTCTGCGGAGACGCCACAACATGTTTCTATTGCAGCAGACCCTCCTCGATCATGTCAGCCTTCGTCTCGCGGACAATGTCGCCGAGTTCCTTGATCGTGTCCTTGTCACGGGGAAGGGTGTGACCCTTGGCGTGGTCGAACAGGTAGGCGGTGTCAGCGTCGCACATGTTGTACAGAGCCATGGAGCCGTCCACGTAAGGATCCAGGGATCCGACTAAGAATGGGATCGTCAGCAAATCCACCCCGCGCTCCTGTGCCTAACCATGATGATCCGCAATAACGTATCATCATGGCGATCATAAGAAGAACTCACTGATGTGAAGGGTCCGGGCCTCGATCCTCTCGTCGGACTCGTCAGACAATACGAGAGCATGGGACTTGGGGTCAACCGGGGGCCAGCCGGCGAAGAAGATGCCGTACTTGAAGGCCGGCTTTTGGCCGGAGCGCTTCAGCCGGCGCTGCTCGTAGAGCATGAACGTCGAGGCCACAGTGGCGCCCTCGGAGTAGCCGATGATGCCGTCAAAGGGACCGCGCTTCTGGACAATCTCGCTGATGTACTTAATGGCCCTGTCGGTGCTGCGATGCGTCGTCGCGATACCCTCCCTCATGAGTTCTCTCATGGTGTCTTCCGGGCTCTCGCACTGGGGGAAGTCGCGGATACGGGCGAGAACGTCGTCGCTGTGAGTCTTCTCGACGTCCTTGTCGGGCTCGATGAAGCGGTAGTAAGGCGGGGCGCCGAAGTAGTCCTCAAAGCCCGGAGGCGGGACGGCCTTGCAAGGGCCATGAATGAAGTGGAATTGTGCCGTGCCGTCCTCAGAAAGCTCCTTCAGGATGGGAGCTGTGAGAAGTGTCAGTACATGAATTGCCTGTTATTGATGAAGCCGGTCGCGATGATCTCGTGTGGCTTGCTGTGACAGACTCACCAAGTTGTACTTGGAATTTCTAGCGCGATCGTTAGTGAGTGAGCCATAGATCGCTGGGGTTTTAGTACTCACGTCCGAGCTGCCATAGGCACCGGGAAGGCAGAGAAAGCGCATCGTAGGCATGGTGAAAGACGGCTAGCGTGACTTGTTGACAGCTGAACCGAGCGAGAGGGCGTCCAATGACAGCTGGACTAAAAAAGACGAGGTGTATGATATATGAAAGGTCGTCTGGTAAATATTTGTGGGTTGCGATTCTGTGAAGATGCGAAGGATGATGATGATGAATCAGCGAGCTGCAAAGATGGGATTAAAGATGAGAATGATCTGGCCAAAGGGGAGCGTTTTAATCAATTTGATGCTATCTAAACAGTGGCCGTAGGATGATGACCGGGCGTAGATGAACGGGCTATCGGCTCATGAAGCAATCATCAGCTCAGACAGGCAATGAGACGGCGCGCAGCTGTAGACGCGGGACGATGACAAGACAGGAGGAGGCTGAGTTGGATCCATCCGCTCCCAAAGCTGGAACGCAAGCAACTCAAATCGACCGAAACCCGAGAGCGAATAAGGAAATTGTGAAACTCTGCACCTCATCAAGATTGCGGCAGGGGACGTGGAGTCGGTACCTTGCCACGGAGAGGATGGGGCCAGCATACACAGGTACAGACACAGGAAACGGGACGGTTTGTGGTGGGTTGAAACTGGCGCGCTGCGCTGCTTGAGGAGCTCCTGAATGATGCCGTCCTGCTTGCAGCAGCAGTAGCAGCAGCAGCAGTTCCGCCACACCTGCTGGAGAGTGGATGAGAGGGGCGAGGATGGACGACGAGTGGATAAGTTGGGGTGAGGTATGAGACCGGGCCTGTGGGCGTCGGTCCATGAGACGGGCTTGGCTGGGTGGTGGTCCGGCCCCCAGGTGGATGTCGAAGAAACTGGACGAGGATATGTGGGCAGCGAGATTCAGACTGGGGGGCGAAACAAGCGCCGGGAGACGCCACGCCACATGGAAGGAATCGAGGAACGTCTGTCGGTGGGCTTCTCTGCAGGAGGGCGAGACATTTGGCAGTTGATTTGGCAGGCCATCAAAATTGGCAGAGGTGGCAGCGGGCCAGAGCCTAGAGCAGGGTCTGGGCATCCCGAGATCCGAACCCTCGGTGGACGAGGCGTTGGTGATGCACTGGTGCAACCGATGACATGCTGATGGCAGTGACTGGGCTTTGGACTTGGACGGCGGTCCGGTGTGCTGTCACCTTGTAAGCTTGAAACGGGATAAGGAAGTGCCCGCGCGGGGGCGCAGAGGGTGTGTGTGACGGCTTGTCTATCTGACTGGAAGGACGAGCGAGATGTGCGATGAGATGGGTGGGCGGCAGAGGGAGAGGGCGCGAGGGCGGACGACGAATGGCGGGCATGAGTTGGACAAGGGCGATGTGTATGTGTGTGTACGTGCGTACATGAGGGCGAGTGAGCGTGGAATCCGTGGATTGCGGATGAGTGAGGGAGATTGGGCGAGTGGGTGGCTGGGGCGATTGAGCGGCGAGCGTAGGAGTAGGCGCGTGTGTTTGCAGAGAAGAAACATTGTTTTGCAAAGATGCGTTTCTTCGGAACGACCGTTCGCTGACTTGCAGAAAAGATGGACAACTTGCGTCGATAGTTGGGGGCTAGGCCAGGTACCGGGACCCCTGCAAGGTCGACCAAGACGGCGTTTGCCGGGATATCCCTTTGGAACGGTTCGTGTTAGCAACGACTGATCTTCAGGAAGCGCAGCGCCAGGCAAGGCAAGACAACGCAAATTTGGAGGGATTGGGCTGCAGGGACAAGGGCCAGGGCATTCGTGGTGCTGGCGCGTGTCAAATAAGAGCTTTGATGGTGTAACGGCACGGGTAGAAGTGCGACGGGCGCGCTTGTGATTTGGAAGCTGCCAAAGCTTTCTGACAGAAGCAGTTTTAGAAACACCCTCAATGCCTTGGGCTCCTTGGGGTTCCTTCCATTGATTGGGGGTGCTGGGATAGGGCGAGGTCGACTTGAGTCTGAAACCGACCAACTTGACTTGCTGGTGGATGGATGTTGTTGCGGTTGTAGTGGGTTGGCGGCAAAATGAAGATGTGATGAGGATCGATTGACGTTACGAGAAAACGAGGTCAGGTGGGCGAAGATGAGTGCACCGTGACGTTATTGGCGATATGCATATTGGCGTAGAGTGGACATGTCTCAAACGGTGCATCGCATTAGCAGATACCAGGGTAAGAAGTGGGTACCTGCCTTCCCTGCCCGGGGGCAGATCCACTGGCGAAAAGCATTTTTTCTGCCTCACCACGCGGCGGTGGTGCACTCAGGGTCAGAAACACCCACCTCACCTGCGGTGTAGCGTCACACTGGGTGCGGGTGACACCACAGGTGGAGACGCTCACCTTACCTCGACTTCACCCGGTGGCTCGGTGAAAGCAAAGGTGACCTAATCGGGAGACCGATGCGACCATTCCTTTTTCGAACGGCGGCGCAGGACCAAGACCCAAGACCCAAGACCAACATCCAAGACCTGCATTTGCACACCAGCACCAGTTGGTTGGTTGCACCGGACCTGCAGCCGTTCGCACTTCGGCTCCTGGCCTCGGCTCTTTCTCTTTGCTTATTGGGCGCCGACTCTCGAGTAATTAGCCGCACCGTTCTTGCATTCTGTATGTACGCACCGTGGCATCCCTGGGAGAACTCCCCCACTCTATCCCGATCGTCTCTGCAACCGCCGTCATTCTGTGGCAGTCCTGGGTCATGTAAAATGGTGCTCGACCTGCATTCACCCAGGTAAGGTGCTAAGGTGGGTGATTGAAGATGCGATAGGCGGCATCGCCCGGGCGGCAGACAGGCAGCCAGGATATGGCAAGAACAGACGCTCTGCTCGACGCCTTTCGCCGCCGCTATTGCGATTGTCGGTGCTTTTGACACAAGACACACTCTTTTCCAAACAGAACAACAAACGAGCGCCGATGTCCAGACCAAGAAGACAAAAAACATCCAGTGTGAGTGCGGACGAAGAAACAAGCACCGCCTCCTTGGTTGGCCCTGCATTTCCGCCTCCTGCATCTCTCACGGAATCAGGCAGAGTTCCAGCAACTGCAGCACCATCTGCAGTAGGTATCATGACCGGATGATGGCAGCCTGGAGTCTTGCACATCAGAGATCCCCAATCTTGGCCTCCGTTCTTTGGGGCGCAGGCAGAGAAAGCAGAGACGGCCTTGCATCTCCTGCTCACTGCGCCCCATCATCTCGTCTTCGGGCAGCTTTGAAGTGAGGGACTTGGGACACTGGGGCGCGCAGGATCCTCTTCATCCTTCTCCTTGGGACTGCTGTGTTGTTTTATTGGCTCGCCACGACGGCGGGAATCTCCATGTCGCCAGACATCGGCCTCACATCCCCCCAAATAGCTCACCCGGTGTTTCCCAAAGTGCCAGTGTGCAGCCATGCAGACCTTACCTAATCACCCATGAAGTTCAAAGTGTTCCATGGCAGTGAATCGTGATAGGTAGGTAAATGGACGTTAGTAAGGGCAGAGGTCAGGCACAGGTCCGACGCAGGGTTGGCCGTTGTTTGGTGCACCAAGTGAAGGTGCCTGCCCGCCGGCCCGCAAAACCGAGTCCAAGGCTCTGTTCTGCCCTGCGCTGCGCCTGCTGCTGCCCAGTCCAGTTGCTGACACCGGCGCAGCGTTCAGGTGCTGCACGCACTATTTGCGCTGTCCAGAGTGCACCTCAGCAGCAGGGTAACGGCAGCAACGCACCCGTGCCGGGGCAACACTGCTGCTGAGATGCTCCACTCCGGCCATGGCTCGCCCGTACCAAGAGTGTGCTGGCCCCCAAATGCCCAGCGTTCAGGGCCCCAGTGCTTCTTTTTCAGTGGGTCGCCCTTGGCTCCTCTGGATGGATGGCCCCACTCCGGCGTCTGGACCCGCTTACCTCATCTCCAAGCTCCGGGGGACCAGCACCCAGCACCCAGCACCCAGCACAAACACCAACACCAACACCAATACAAACACCAACACCAAACCAACCAGCACACGCATCGTAAGCTGGGCCTTCGCCCTCCACCACCTCACCTCCGAACCACGCCACCGGGCCCCCGTCCGGGAGGTTCGAGGGTTCATTGCGCTCCATGTCTTGGTCCGAGTCAAACGTCCGTCTTTCTGCAGCCTGCGTCTGAATGCGCGCAGATGCACGCCAGTCGACCTGTCTTGCAGTACTGCTGCTCAATTGCAAACAAACTAAGGCACAATCCGACAGCCGTTCCATCAAAGACAAACCGTTCTTGCAGCCCTGCGCTTCCTCTCGTCCAGTCGCCTCTCGTCGCCTCTTCGCCTGTACTCGACAGTCCTCGCCCTGCACCCCCCCCCCAATCGAGGTTACCGATTGGCCCTGCAGATGTACCTGGATCAGCCTGCTTGCTTGCTCTCTCAGAGACAGCCTCCAGCTCCGGTGACCTCCCTCCGCCGGTAAAACCGTCCCCGGAAAAGGTTCCTCGGGCGAGATGAGCTGATGTGGGATCCTCAGCCCGCAGTGGCCAACAAATCCCGTTAAGACGCATAATCAGTTCATCGAAGTTGCTTTTGGCCGAAATGACTGTACACCCAGGAACAGAGACAAGACATGGAACCAGCTTCTCGCCCGCCTGGCGCAGCGACCACCTCCCTGCTCCCTGCTCCTTGAGGATGAGGGGGGAGGCGACGACGTGGCCAGCAAGGTGTGCCGCTGCTCCGCTGCTCCGGCCCTACATGGACTGCCCGGCATCGGATGTGCCCTGGCATCTCTCCGTGGATGCTCCAACTACACCAGACGCTGCATACATTCCATGCAACACGAGTACCTCTCTGCCACCCGTACGCCGTACGCAGTACACACTACTATGCGGCGGCCAATATGCACGTTCGGGATCTCCCTATGATCTACCTAACCGTCAGGCAAATCTAAATCACACAGGCTAGTCTGTGCGAAGAACTCCGGCCGACTTGGCGATCTGATCACCAACCAGTCCCTTCCATGTCAACTCACCCGCGACGGAGCGAGCACCATGATTCTTCCCCATGCCGTTCATCAGCTAAAAAGCCTACAAAGAATCCCAACCGGGACCATCACAGAACATTCGTCACACTCACTCATCTCATCCCCAATAGAGGAGGCTTGGTACGTACTCAATATCAACCTGGCCCTGCCCACTCTCAGTTCAGTGACAAGAATATACACATCTGAGAGCCTCTCCTCCTCTTTCTCCCTCCTCTCACCTCACTCACTTCTTCACTTCTCTTCCTCCCAAATATTTTTTTTTGTCTTCAAGGAACGCCTAGAGCGCCAAACTTTCGCTGCACCATCTCTCGTTGATTCGACGAATGCCTGCGGTATAGAGAACGACTACAAACTGCGGTCTCCGCGATCCTCCCCTCTCCCCCGTCAGTCACCATGGCGCCCGGCGTCCTGTCCTACTCCTCCTCCGGGACATCGCCTTCGGCAAGTCCTGTAATGATGACCCCGATCGACCACTCCGACACCACTTCCGATGGCTTCACGAGCCTCTCTGTTGGACCTCTAGATGGCACCGGCCTTGGCATTAACGGTCAGTCGACAAACGGCCACTCCAACGGTCACTCCAGCAGCAACGGCCACTCCAATGGCGCGTCTTACACCAACCCCGTTGGTGGCAGCGACGCCGGCTTGAAGCAGATGCCCATCGCCATCGTCGGTATGGCCTGCCGCATGCCCGGCAGCGTCTCCAGCCCTGCCGAATTCTGGGAGCTGTGCTCCCGTGCCAGAACCGGCTTCACGCCTGTGCCCAAGAAGCGCTTCAACCACGAGGCTTTCTACCACCCCAACCCGGGCAAGACTGGAGCTTACCACGCCGAAGGTGGTAACTTCTTGGACGTCGACCTGGAGTCCTTCGATGCCCCGTTCTTCGGGCTTACAGAAAAGGAGGCCATCTCGATGGATCCTCAGCAGCGTCTGCTGCTCGAGTGCACGTTCGAGGCGCTCGAGAACGCCGGTGTTCCCAAGCACACGATCGTTGGAAAGGACGTTGGTGTTTTCGTCGGTGGTTCTTTCGCAGAGTACGAGAGCCACCTGTTCCGGGATAGCGACACGATACCCATGCACCAGGCCACAGGTATGAGGATGACCCCTGCACCCCAGACCAGACATGAACGCACGCTAATATGCCCCTTCAGGATGTGCCCATGCGATGCAGTCCAACAGGCTTTCACATTTCTTCGATCTCAGGGGACCTAGTTTCACAGCAGACACTGCTTGCTCTGCGAGTTTGGTCGCCCTTCACTTGGCGTGCCAGAGTCTGCGCGCCGGCGAGTCCACCTCCGCCATTGTTGGTGGCTGCCATCTGAACATGCTCCCTGAGTTTTGGATTTCCTTCTCTTCGTGCAGGTGAGTGAAACCGGTATTCGCGTGGAAGCTTCAGCGTGTTCCGTGATGTTAACAAAGCGCTCTGCAGATTGCTCGCAGACTCAGGCCGCTCCATTGCTTTTGACCAGCGTGGTACCGGTTTCGGTCGTGGCGAAGGCTGTGGTATCATCATCCTCAAGCCTCTTGACCAGGCCATCAGGGATAATGACTCCATCCGCGCTGTCATCCGCGGTACCGGCATCAACCAGGATGGAAAGACGCCAGGTATTACGATGCCCAGTGGCGCAGCACAGGGTATGCATCAAAACTGTCTCCAGGACCGTGAAACCAAACGCTGACAAAAACTCGTGCAGAGAAACTCATGAAGCAGGTCTACAGGAATGCAGGCCTTGACCCTCATGACACTGGTTACGTCGAGGCTCACGGTACAGGTACCAAGGTCGGTGACCCGATCGAGGCCACCGCCCTTCACAACGTTTTTGGCAACAACAGATCCGCCAAGGACCCTCTTTTCATCGGCTCCGTGAAGTCCAACATTGGTCATTTGGAGGCCGCCTCCGGTATCGCCGGAGTCATTAAGGCTGCGATGATGCTCGAGAGAGGCTTCCTCCTGCCCAACCATGACTTCAAGAAGCCCAACGAGAAGATCCCTTGGAAGGAGTGGAACATGAAGGTTCCCGCCACACAGAGGCCGTGGCCCAAGAACAAGAAGTACATCAGCGTTAACAACTTCGGATTCGGCGGCACCAACGCCCACGTTGTTCTTGAGAAGGCACCTTTCGTTGCCAATCCCAGAGACAAGATGCTGCCTCCTGTTGAGGCCAAGAAGGTCAAGGGCACCAAGAAGCTGTACGTCTTGTCCGCCAACGACAAGAACTCCGTTCAGGAAGTCATGAAAAACCTCGTCGTCTACCTCGAGCAGAGACCCGAGATCTTCCAGCACGACCTGATGGAGAACATTGCTTACACTCTTGGCTCGCGTCGCTCCATGCTTCCGTGGAGGGCCGCCATCGCCGCCGACGACTCTTTCGATCTCATTGAGACCCTCAACAGCGGCAAGGTCATTCCCGGCAAGGAGGGTGAGCCGTTGAGAATCGGCTTCATCTTCACCGGTCAGGGTGCTCAATGGTGGGGCATGGGTCGTGAGCTCTACGGCCAGTTCCCCATCTACGCTGCTGCCATTGACAGAGCCGACGAGTGCCTGAAGAAGTTGGGCGCCGAGTGGTCTCTCAAGGCCGAGCTCAACAAGGACCAGGAGACCTCCAAGGTTTCTGACGCTCACATCAGCCAGCCGGCTTGCAGTGCTGTCCAGCTCGCGTTGACGGATCTGCTCCGTACCTGGGGTATCCGCCCTGTGGCTGTTGCTGGTCACTCCAGTGGTGAAATCGGCGCTGCCTACGCTGCCGGTATCATTGGCTTCGATGCCGCCATGGCCATTGCCTACCACCGTGGTAGACTCATTCCCATTCTCAAGAAGAGACACCCCGATCTCAAGGGTGCTATGATGGCCGTTGGCGGTACCAAGGAGGAGGTCCAGCCCATGATTGACGCTCTGAAGGAGCAGCAGGTCAGAATTGCCTGCTACAACAGTCCTTCCAGCTTGACCATCTCTGGTGACGTCGCCGCTCTTGGCGAGCTCGAGAAGAACCTCGAGGAGAAGCAGATGTTCAACAGACGCCTGCAGGTCGAGACTGCCTACCACTCTCACCACATGAACCTCGTTGCTAAGGAGTACCGCGAGTCCATCTCCGAGCTTCCTCACCCCCGCACCACCGAGGTCCGCTTCCACTCCTCGCTCTACGGCCACCAGATCGACGGCTTCGAGTGCCAGGCTCACTACTGGGTCAACAACTTGACCTGCGCCGTCCGCTTCTCTGAGGCTCTTGAGACCATGCTCGAGCCCGTTGGTGACCACAAGCACGGTGTCAACATGCTCATCGAGCTGGGCCCCCACTCTGCTCTCCAGGGCCCCATCAAGCAGATTCTTAAGCACGTCGGTGACAGCGCCACGAAGATTCCCTATGCTGCTCCTCTCATCCGTAAGAAGGATGCCGTCGAGTCTGCTATGGAGGTGGCCAGCAGTGTCATTCTCAAGGGTGCCATCCTCAACATGGACGCCATCAACTTCCCTAAGCCCGGCAAGAAGCCGTCACTGTTGACCGATCTGCCCCGCTACGCCTGGAACTACTCCAACAAGTACTGGCAGGAGTCCCGCATGACGCAGATGCACAAGTACCGCAAGTCGCCTCGCAACGATTTGATTGGTCTTGAGGCCATCTACTCTAGCGATCTGGAGCCCACCTGGAGAAACATTGTCCACCTGGACGATCTCCCTTGGCTGCGTCACCACCAGATCCAGGGCTTGACTGTCTTCCCCATGGCTGGCTTCATCGCCATGGCCCTTGAGGCCTCCGCCCAGTGGGCCCAGCGCAAGGAGCTCTCCTTTGAGAAGTTCGAGCTGAGAGACATTTCCGTCATCAAGCCTTTGGCTCTCAACGACACTGACGTCGAGATGACCATCAATCTCCGCCCCCACCAGGAGACAAACCTCAGTGCCTCTGAGACCTGGAAGGAGTTCCGCATCTGCTCCTGGAGCCACGGCAGTGGCTGGACTGAGCACTGCGTCGGTCTCATTGCCCTCCACGGCACCGAGACCAACGAGGTTGACGGTGAGGAGCAAAAGCTTGCTGCTCTCCGCGGTGCTGAGGCCACCATCAAGGCCAGCGAGGGCCCCGACGCTGTCGATGTCAACGAGACTGAGATGTACGAGCGCCTCACTGACCTTGGTGTTGGCTACGGACCCTCTTTCCAGGGCGTCAAGGCCTGCAAGGCTTCCAACAAGTTCTCCCACGGAAGCATCTCATCCGCTGATATCATTGCGGACATGCCCAACCACTACATGACCAGCACTGTTCTCCACCCCACCTTCTTGGAGTCTCTCATTGAGATGTACTGGCCCATCCTCGGTGCTGGTCGCACTGAGCTCAACACCGTCTACCTCCCCTCCTCCATCGCGAGACTTTGCATCTCCCGCGACATCACTGCCCTCACCAAGGAGGCTGGCAGCTCTCTCAAGGCCTACGCCAAGGCCGACTTCTCCGCGACCGAGGCCCGTCCCACCAAGGTCTCCATCTTCGCCACCAACGAGAAGAAGGGCATTGTCATCGAGATTGACGAGCTCACCGTGTCTCCCATCATTGATGGCCAGACCGATCTCGGCAACAACCCTGCCCGCGAGCTCTGCTACAAGCTCGAGTGGGAGAACATTGGCGACCTTAAGTCCCTGTCCGGCAAGGGCAAGAAGAACGCCTCCAACGGAGTCAAGGTCGATGCTCCTCTCCCCGATGTTGACGTTGCCATCATCCACGGCGAGTCCAACTCCCAGCAGATGTTGGCCAATGGTCTCGCCATCGCTCTGGCAAGCTCCACCTCCAGACTTCCTGAGATGGGTGCTCTGCACGAGGTCAACACCGAGGGCAAGCTTTGCGTCGTTCTCACCGAGATCGAGCAGCCCTTCCTTGCGAACCCCACCAAGGAGCAGTTCGCTGATATCCGCAACATGATTGCCGGTGTTCAGGGCTGCCTCTGGGTTGTCCGCGGTGCCTACGACAAGGCCACTTCTCCTGAGTCCAACATGATTGTCGGTCTCAGCAGAACCGTCCGTTCCGAGTCCGTCCTCCCCTTCGCCACCCTCGACTTGGACGCCAACAACGAGCTGGACGAGGATGACGCTTCCGCCGTCATTTACGAGATCTTCAAGCTGGCCTTCAACACCAACGCTTCCTCCACCAGTGAGCTTGAGTTTATGGAGCGCTCCGGCAAGTTCTTCACTCCCCGCATCATCCACGATGAGGAGATGAACGAGTTTGTCCACCGCGAGACCAACCCCAGCATCGTCGAGCTCCAGCCCTTCGGTAAGGATGATCGCAACCTGAGAATGGAGTTCTCCACTCCTGGTGCCATCGAGACCGTCCACTTCGTCGATGACAACCTCGTCAACCAGCCCCTCGGCGACGAGGAGGTCGAGTTCGAGGTCAAGGCCGTCGGCATGAACGTTCGCGATGTCATGCTCGCTAAGGGACAGATCCCTGACGCCGATAAGCACGCCCTTGGTGTCGAGGCTGCCGGTATCATCACTCGTGTTGGTTCCGCTGTCAAGTCGCACAAGGTCGGTGACCGCATCGCTGCCCTCACCATCACCCACGGTGCTTACGCCACCCGCACTCGGACCACGGCCGCCAGCATTATGCCCATCCCTCCCAAGATGTCCTTCGTCGACGCTGCCACCCTGCCCTTGGCCTACTGCACTGCCTACTACAGCTTGGTTGAGCAGGCTCGTCTCCGCGAGGGCCAGCGTGTGCTCGTCCACTCTGCTGGTGGCGGAATCGGCCAGGCCTCCGTCTGCCTCTCCAAGATGATTGGTGCTGAGGTGTTCGTGACCGTCAGCTCCGCCGCCAAGAAGAAGCTCCTTATGCAGCACTACAATGTTCCTGAGGACCACATCTTCTACAGCCGCAACACCACCTGGAGAGCTGCTGTCCGTCGTGCGACCAACGATGAGGGTGTCGATGTTGTCCTCAACACCCTCCCGGGTGCTGATGCCCTCAGAGAATCCTGGGCTTGTCTCAGCCGCTTCGGTTACCTCGTCGATATTAGAAGGAAGGATGGCTCTCGCGCCACCCGCCTCGACATGGGCCAGACCGACAGCAACGCCTCTTTCTTGAGCGTCGACATCTTCGGCCTTGCCGCCGAGAGGCCCAAGATCATGGAGAGACTCGTCAAGGATGTTGCCAAGCTCCTTGCTGATGATGAGCTCCGCCCCATCGACCCTGCCACCGTCTTCCCCGTCTCCACCATGGAGACTGCCTTCAAGACGCTGCAAACCTCCCAGGGTCCTGGCAAGTTGGTCGTCGTCCCCAGCGCCTCTGACGTCGTCATGGCCACCCCCTCCAAGGGAATGACGGACCTTCTGAAGGCTGATGCTACCTACCTCCTCATCGGTGGTACCGGTGGTCTCGGTCGCTCCATGTCCAGATGGATGGTTGCCCACGGTGCTCGCAACCTTGTTCTCCTGTCCCGTTCCGGCTCTGCTACCGGCAAGGTCAAGGAGCTCATTGACGAGGCTGCTGCTGAGGGTGCTCACATCACCGTCCGCTCTTGCAACGTCGCCGACCGCGCCAGTGTCGAGGAGCTCTTCAACTCTGGCCTTAAGGGCCTGCCTCCTGTCCGCGGTGTCATCCACGGTGCCATGGTCCTCCGCGTAAGTCTCCTATCCATTCTCCCCACCCTCACACTCACTAACCTCTTCACAGGACGTTCTCTTCGAGAAGATGACCTACAGCGACTACACCCAAGTAACAGAGTCCAAGGTTCAGGGTGCCTGGAACTTCCACCACGCTCTGCAAGACCGTTCCATCCCCTTGGACTTCTTCGTCGCCATCTCCTCCGCCGCCGGTGCCGTCGGTAACAGAGGTCAAGCAGCCTACGCCGCCGCTAACTGCTTCCTCAACGCCTTCGTCCAGCACCGCCTCGCCAACGGTCTCCCCGCCGTTTCCCTCGACCTCACCGCCGTCTCCGACGCCGGCTACGTCGCTGACGGTGACGCCGAGCGCGCCGCTGAGATCATGAAGAACCTGGGCTCCGACACCATCTGCGAGGCCGAGGTCCTCGCCCTCCTCGGTGCTTCCATCTCCGGCAAGACCTCCGTCGCCAATCACCACATCATCACTGGTATGCGCATCACGCCCGCTGTCCAGCCCTTCTGGACGCCCGACGCCAAGTTCAAGGGCATGCGCCTCGCCGCTGAGGAGCTTGCGGCCCTCGAGGCTGGCTCCGGCGCTGTCTCACTCAACGCCGCGCTCAAGGCGTCTCGCAGCGAGAACGAGGCCATGGATGTCGTCTGCCGCGGCCTGGTCGAGAAGATCGCCGCTGTGCTCATGATGGAGACGGAAGAGCTCGACATCACCCGCAGCTTGGCGCATTACCCTCTCGACTCGCTCGTTGCCATCGAGATCCGTAACTTCATTACTCGCGAATTCGAGGCGAATATGCAGGTCTTGGAGTTGCTGTCCAGTGGTAGCATCCAGACACTGACCAAGGCTGTCTGCAAGAAGAGCAAGCTCTGCGTCGGCTTTGACTGGAGCAGCTAGATTGATGGTTGATTGAGATCGTTTGTGGATTTTGAGAGTGTGTGAGCGCAGCATTTCCTTTTTCTTTGACTTGTTCATTTTATCTACAACACACAAACGAAACGGTCACAGTACTGCATGAAGATGATGAAAGCTATTTCCTTATCTGTTACTTAGATTGTTCGATGGGGGGGAACAGGACGATGACGACGAGAGGGAAATATAATTATCTATTATATCATACGGGAAACAAACATGATGTGGGAACAGATGGGAGAAGGCGTATCTACGGACTGGAATAAGGTGGTTGGTTGGTTGGTACAACGAGACACAAGGGCGACCAGACCACAATGCTGGGTCTCCTTTTCATTATTTTTCTGTATCTCTTTTCCTTGTCTCGTGTTCTTTTTCATGTTGTTATGAGTGTGTGTATGGTTTATGGAGAGGGTTATAAACCGCCTGGAAATTTGCGGTCATGGGATGGGACGGAAGAGAGATAAGGTAGGGAAGATGGGAGAGAGATTGGAATCATTGGGATTGGGAGTTTTGATGTCATATTCTTCAGATGTTCTCTGATTTTCTGGATTTGAAATGTGGGTTTATGGTGTGAGATTAGAATTTGCAGACTTTCCTTAGCAAACATGGCATTTTAACTAAATCCTCTCAACGATTCTACACTCTCTCATAACCAGACGTCTCCTTGATGAATGGAGATTTAGGAAAGATTGCTAATTCATTCGGCGTGTGGAAACCAAAGATTGGGAGGGTGTAGGCGCAAATGAGTTCGGAATCTGAATGTGAGATGAATGGTACAACGGGATAGGAGGGCGCACCAGACCATGATGCTCAAAATTCATTGCTTTCAGTTTGTCGTCGCGTTCATGTTGTCATGACTCTATGTGTTTAGTACGTTCTTTCTTTCAGTGTCTACGTTCACGGTCCTGGTTCCTTTTCAGTGACTGATGAACCACCACCGCCTGGTAATCCACCACCGCCTGGTAATCTAATTATGATTGGCAGAATTTCCTTAGTAAGCATGGCATATATTACACTAAGGTATGAACACTCCAAGAGGATCTTGGTGAGATGACGTTTGAGATTTTGTGGTCTCTGGTTCTTGAGTGTGAGACTCAAGTCTCATGAGTGTCGTCACTACTAGAGTAAGAATAGAGTTTGACGTCGTCCTTCCAGAGTTGTATCACAGCTTCTGTGTTGATCCCGACGGCTTCCATCCTGTCTACCAGAAGTTTGGTGGTTGAGTCCTCTTCGCCAAACTCCATGAGTGCGCTCTCCAAAGGTGTGCTGTTATCTTCACCTTTCACAGACAAACTGATGTCAACCTTGCCTGAATCGAGTAGATACTGTACTGTCTCTTCCATGCTCTCGGCCAGGGCGTGGTGCAGTGGCGTTTTGCCGTACAGATCCACTGCGTTTGGGTCGACTTCTCGATTCTCCAGAAGGAAATTGACCACTTCGACTTGGCCATGCTCAGCAGCGGATGACAGGGGTGTTTGTTCGAGTTCATCTTGCGAATTGACGTCAACCCTGTTTGTTTCTACGAGAACTCTTACTATCTCGACGTGGCCTCTTAGTGCGGCGTTTGCCAGAGGAGTCTGCCCCCAGTTGTCCTTGGAGTCGAGGTCCGCAGTGCCGATTTTGATGAATTGTGAAACGCCAGCAATATGACCAAGAATAGCAGCGATGTTTATCGCGGTTAAGCCAAAGCTGTCCCTCTCTGAGTTCGCTAGAACCTCGCCCTTACTTAGCAGCCACGCAATGAAGTCGTCCCTGCCGCCCATGGCGGCGTAGGACAGGGGCGTGAAATGAAGGCTATCCTTGATGTTGATATCAATCTGACAGATCAGAAAATTGCTCTTTTACACTCAAAGCGAATTCCACTTACCTCTGTCCCAGAACTCTCGATGATTGTCGTAAAGGCTTCTTCCAGGCCAAAGTATGCCGCGAGGTGAAGACCAGAAATATTCTTAGGGGAGCGTTTAAATTGTGCAAAAATGAGTTTGCTCCAAACACACTCAAAAGAATATTCTAATTTGTTTTGGCTCCCCATCAAAAAGGACATCAAGCCCTCAGTTGGAGGTGATACTTCTCGAGCGTGGTGCCCCCATTCCAAGGCTGCGTACTCATACAATGGGTATTCCTGGAGGCGGTTCTCCACATTGGCATGTTGCGAATCTGAACCAAAAGCGTCCAAGGATAGGTATGTAGTGCATGATTTGGCAATCAGGCAGTGTGCGTCCGGCAGCCAGCGAACCGCAGCCTGCTTGAAATACGAGTGGGTTGTGTGGTGGTTCAGACTGACGATTTGGCTCTGTTCACCAACTGTGACAAGTTGAGCGCATACTGAGATGATAAGGTGAATGTTTAGGATGTTCTCTCTGTCAAGGCCTGTCGTTCCCCTCTCCACAGCCAGGGCGTGTCGTAGTTCAGAAGCCCTCAAAGGTCGCTTAGCATAGATCAGCCAGGAAAACACGCTTTCTGCGAGCAACCTGCTTCTTGGGGGTTGTGCTTTGATCCGATCCATGCTTTCCTCGTAGGCATTATCGAACGTGATGCCTTTTTCCAAAAGCCTGCGCCAAGCGTGAGAGAGCTCTGACATTGAGGTAGTATCTTGTAGAACATTGCAAACGAGTTCTGCGAGCAGAAAGCTTCGGAATTCAAAATAATCAATCTTGCATTACAGATGAGTTTGTATCACTTACTTTCCATGGACATCATTGGCAACAGCGGATTTGAGCTCCTCCCCGATACGCATGCTACCTGCAATGAACCGGTAAATCTTGGACATTTGGGAGTCCACGAAATGCACCAGGTCTTCCTCGGCCTCGATTTCAATCACCATGGCACTGGGAAAGTGATGTGTAATTTCTGATGTGGGTACGCAAGTTGCGAGAAACTTGATGTTTGCAATTTTGTGGAGTTCCAGGAAAGCTGTCAAAAGTGTGTCATGATACCCCCCATCTCTGTGGTACTCGTCTAACCCGTCGACAAGGAGATATACCCTGGTGAGACGGGATGTTATGTACCGAAGACATTGAATGATTTCTGAAATCGACATTAGACTTGTACCATTGTTATGATTATGGTAGGCTTCCATGATTGCGGTGTGCGCCGCGGGCAAAGCCGAATACATCTGCTGCAAGATATTACCAAGTATGTTTCGCGGGTTATGCTCATGCTGTCGGTGAAAGCTCAGTATTAGGTAACTGACGCCAACTGTAGGGTCATTTCTGAACCGGCTTTGGAGATACTCGATGATGGTTGAGAAGAGTATCGTTTTCCCAGTACCAGGCACTTCATGACAGAGCAATGTTTGTCGGTCTTTTTGTATCCAGGAGTGGAAGACTTTTGAATCTAGGAACCACTGTCCCGTTCCCTCCTGCCTTCTTTTCAGGTTGTCAACATGCTTTGCCGTAAAGTCAATTGGTGAGAGCCATTTGGCTATGGCCTTGTTCCGCAGGACCACAGACTTGTCCGTTGACGTTGTAGTCGTTGATGTAGACTTGTCAACTTTTGCAAACTGACTCTGTACTTCTTCCACTACTGATAAGAGTAGAGTCGATTTGATGACGTGCCAGGTATGATTCCGACCCATGGTTTGTTTCTTGATGGTATTCTTTCGATCTTCGAGTGCTTCGATGCACCTCTGCAACATGTGCGCGTTGTCTCTGTTGCCATGCAATAAGACCGTAGGCGTGCTGCTACCCGTAGCCGTTGTGAGAGTCGAGAAGTTTGTGAAACTATGTCGTATCCGGGTAAGAGTTTTCTGAAGTCTCTGAAGAGCTAAAATTTCTGAACTGAAAGTCTCAATGTCTCCCAACATGTCTTTATCGTCAATACCACCAGTCTCTCTCAATATCTGGTTGGAAAGCTCAAGAATGTCGTTCATCTTTGATTGTACGAGAGCACTGCTCTCGTCCTCTCCCATGGTGTCGAACATCTTCAGATATTCCCAATCTTCATGCAGATCGTCGTCTTCTAGATCGAGGTTATAATGCTGAACGGAGTGGAATGAAGACAGACTAGACGAATCATCATGCTCAGATTCCGCCGTGTCGGATGTTGAATCCCCGTACGCGTCTTTGGAGCTTTCGGCTCCTGAAGTCTTGTGTGATTCGAGAGATATCCCCAAGAAGGACAGATGGACAATAGCCAGTAGATGCTCTGCAACGTGATCTGCCATCGACCTTCGGTGGTCGTCAGTCGGGCTTCGAGAATCGCTTGACATGCCCCGGCTCTTCCGCGGTGGAAGCTGACTTGGAGTACTGTGACAGAGAGGACATTTGTCCGTATTTCTTGGACTCGAGACACAGCTCGATTCCATGAGCATTTCGACTTCGGCAGCCTCCATCAGTCCGAATTCAATGGAATGCGATGTCTGAAAATGATGCCTGAATTCCTCGCACTTCCTGAACTCCACGGGTTCGTGGTCAATCACACAGTACCACACTTTAGGGCAATGAATGTCTTTGACCCAATGACGGGAATGGACAGTTTCCATGTGTTGTATCCATTTGTTGTGACGCGAAAGGAATTTTGGTGTCAGACGACAATCATGCGAAATGCATGGTGTCGTGATGCCCTCAAGCATCCGAGGCAGCCTCGCGCCCAGAGGAAGGTGCGAGGTGACCCACTTCCGACCCACTTATTCGGACCAACGATATTCCGGCGCGTCGGGATCTGTTCCTTAAAAAGACCCTTCGCGTCGGACTCTGATTTAGAAGGAATCAAGCCGTTTTATTCTCACAGATGCCATACGTGCGTTATAGCTAGTTTACGACACATGGGTAAATTTGAATGTCTTCATCAACATGGCGTCTAGACACGCGTTGATGTAGTTAGTTTTCAGAAATCAAACGAATGATCGAGGTATTGCGTATTACGGGCTGAATCTTACGCACCTCCACCAAGTAGCGTTTTCAAAATCTTCCCGAGAATATAGTCGAAGACATATTGGGCAATCCACGAACTTGGATCTGTGGTTTGCTTTCGGGGGTTTTGGATATTTGAATTTGCCCGCCCACGCTGTTGACACCGAGAGCGCCTTTGTATCTGGTGTCGCCTCGAAGTTCTTCTCGAAAGCCTCATCATCTATACTTGTTGGTCTTTCAGACACTCCAATTGACTTCGTAACCGGCGCCAAGGGGCTCCTGGACATTTCTCCAATTATGTGGGTGGGTTGACGCTGTGCTCCGCCGAATGTCGATTTTGTACGCACTTCTGCGGTGTTTACCATTGATGATTTTGGCTTTTGACTTTGCGTGTGCGCCTCCTCCAGTCGCATTTTCCGCAGTCGTTCTTGGCGCTTTCTTTGTCTCAGTATTCTGGCTCTCCGAAAGATGATAGACTCCAGTATCTGTTCCCTCAGAGTTGGTTCGGCAAGAGGGTATTGGCTTTTCAAAATTGACTCTACGAGCTTCTTGAAGTCCGAATACTCGGACTCGTGCTTCTCAATATCACTCATAACCTGCTGCGCAAGGCTAGTTTTGCGCGATTCCAAAACACCCTTTGAAATTCGCGCTAATCTTTTGAGGGACTCCTCGATCCCTTCTTGGGAGACCTTTTGGCGAAACGCCCGTGGGGAGTCACGATTAGAATGTTCATGTTCCGAAGCCAATTTGAGTCCTACCTGACTCGCTTCACTTTGAGGATTGTCGTCTTCAGTCGCCGTAAGCTCTGCGGCTAAGGGGGCAGCAGACTATTGCTGATTAAATTCCAACAACAAAATGTACAAATTTTCCTTAGGAACTCACCCTCGTTGGTATATCAATCAGAAGCTCGGGGGCAGCCAATGCTTGGCTCCGACATGAATCGACCGCTGGGGAGGTATCAGTCAGCAAGGAGAACTCCGAAACATTGCTAGTCCAGGCTTCCCTTGCCCTGTTACCCGGAATTTGAGATGTCCATTTTTGTGAACGACCTGCTCCGCTGGCGAAAGCTGATACCCAATACCACAAGGAGATTTGAGCAACCACGAACCTTCCAACAAATTGACTTTGATGAGTTCAAGCAACAGAACTACCAATTCCTGAATCTCTGGGTGGTACGCGAGCCTACGGTCGAGTGAGATTGCTGGCTCAGCGTATACACCAAGACCTGTAGCCCAAGACCAGAACCGCTCTTGATGGTCTTGACAAGTGGCGAGTTGATGTCCCGCTTGTTGCTTTTCAAGAGCCGCTGAGTAGTCCTCAAACAAAGAGTCGCATGCTTTAGCACGGTCGTAAATATCTGTCGCCTCAAGGATGTGATCGGTGTCCATTTCACGTCAGTTCTGTTGCATCTGAGCTCTTAGGCTACCTCATCGTTTGAAAGATGGAAGCTTATCGTTTTGTAATTTGCGGCCCAGGCGGGGTTCGAAAAACCTGCACGACTTGATAATCTGACATAGAGATTGATGCCACGCGCGTACATATATCTTTCAGGAACTTCATATACACAAAAGCCAAGAAATTGCCAGCGTGATGACTCAAATTCCAGGGACATTGCGGCAACCGCATGTACCGCATGTCGCTAGACATAATCAGTAATGTTCACTACTGAGACAAAACATCCAGAATCTGGGCTTCCTGCGGGGTGTCAATTTTCGGTGTCAGCTGCTCATTATTCGCCAATGACAACATTTATGAAGCGGGGTAGATGCCGTGCCAAGTAATGATTTCTGATGCCTAGCAAACAAGCTCCCGTCCGCAACAAGAACCCAGGAGCGCGTAGACGAACCTCGTTGCATCCTACGTACCTGAAACCTTCAGAATACCTAGCTTCATAAGACGCAGTTGTCTTTGAATGTAGGCAGTAAACTGTGATCCTTTATTCTATCATCAATCTGCTGGTCAGCCGCTTCGAATGGCCATTCATCCGTCTCATATGACATTTGTTAGCTCGGCGAACATCTACGACCCGACAGTCAACCACTTGGCCTTGGAGTATTTTCTTGACATCCTTGCACACTCACTGCCAGGCTGGAGCGTCTCATCCATGGCCACCCTACCGAACATGAGCAACACTGAACTTGCACCAAACGAAAGCGATGGCCAAGGCTGGTTCATGGAAATTCTTGGCAAGATCGCGATTTCCCTGCCGTATCTTTCAAACGCCGAGGATGCAGTAACAACCGATGCTAACAAAGCTGCATTCCGCAACGGCCAACAACTCGCCAAAGTTGAAGCCAAGATGGCGCGTGCGATGTCAAGTGCGAAGCCTGATGGTCTTCCCACATGGTTTTATGACGAAGTCAGAGAAGACATTGAAGGTGTCGAAAATAGTGCACTTACGAACGATCCTGAAGACGAGGCGGAAATGGTGCGCTTATCAAGGGATGGTCCCACGCAGAGCCAGAAGGACAACGCTGCGTCTAGAGTCGTCAGAGATCCAACGCAATTTCTACGATCCATGACCATGTGGAACGAGTCGCGAGAGCGGGTGCAGCGCGCCCCGTCATCTTCGGACTTGTCCCATACATGTGTCGACGTTGACTCTTTTATCGAAAAGCTCAAGCTAGGCTTGGATTATGCAACATTCTCCAAAAAGATATTCGAAGCTCTCGTTGAGCGAGCATCATGTTGCACAAGTGAGGAGCGATACCATATGGTGCGTCTCAGGATGTGCTCTCATGGACTTGCGTCACTGCCCGGCGAAAAGTATCTGGACATGTTTTGTGGCCACTCAGATCAGCCTGAAGGCTGGCATACCCTGAGGGGTTCGATTACACTGTGAGTGCATTAGTCCATTTAGTCACTTCATCGCCCGACCTAGAACCTCAGACTGCTTCGGCACACGCTCGAATTTGCATCAGAGTTGTTTTTCCCCCATTCTCCCATCTTTCACCGTCAGAGAATACTGATTAGGCATCGCGTAGCCAAGCGAGAAAAGCACGGGTTGATGCGTGTCTCTTTGAAGATGAGTCCACTCTGTGCATGACCCGAGAAACGTGCTTGGAAACGAACTCGGGCTGCCACTTTAGATTCGAATGCGTCAATGATGAATCTCCAGCTGTTCGATCGATTGAGTATGACTCAATCATTGCTGGGCTTGTAGTTTGTGTGCCTGATGCCTCGCTCTCCACTCTTCTTACTCCCTTTAACTCGGGGCTCCGAAGTTCTATGCTCAGCAGGCGGGCCAAAGCAGAACTTGCTCTTGCTCTCGCAGTTGCGTTGTATCAGACTCCGCAGAACACGTGGCTTCCCCAAGAATGGAAGGCAGATAATATATTTCTACAGACGGATCGTCAACTAGCGGGAGTACGCGTCTATGGATTCGATAACCCATTCATCTCAACGCGTCTCTCCCCCTTCAAGCCAATGGTAGATACGGATGAACTTCCGCATTACGAACCGTCAATGCTATCATTTGCAATTCTTCTTCTGGAAATCCAAACCGATCGACGCATACCGGTACAAATAAAAGCGGATAAACCCAGCTATTCTCGCACATTGCTCACTGCCCTAACACAAGAAACTCAAGATGACCTTTCAACGCTAGTGGTACAAGTTCTCGAGGCTTGCAAGAAATACAAGACAAAATTGCTCTCACGGCATACGGATGCAACCGAAGGAGACAGAATCAAAGACTTGGTATTAAGTGATATTGTCTTGCCTCTTTACAAGGAAGCAACATCATTTCGCAAACCTACGGATGAGAGGAACCCAGCGACTGTAAAGCTGCCTTCCAAATCGGTCCATTCATCACTGCCAGTGGTGCAGGACAGAGCCACAAACGATTTCGAAACTCAGATCAAGGCACAGGGCGACTTGCCACCAGCCGATTCGAGGGCCACGGACTCGCCTGTCTCGGGTCGGGCTCGAAAGGTCCGGTTCTCAGACATGAAGTACGAAGCATACCATGTGCCGATTGGAGTACTCTGTGATGGGAATAACTATAACTTGACCCCAAGGAATGAGCAGTATGTCACCTTCATCAATGAAGAGTGTTAGATTGCTGATTGCTCCGAAGATCTGCCAGAACTGCCGCGTCATTCTTCGAAAAGATGGACCGATTTACTGCTCGATTAGGGCCCCACACTAAACTAGAGTCTCATGATTGGCTTGAGAGAAATATTCGCATTGCAATAATTGATTCTGGCATCGTGAAGTCAAAGTCTGATCCATGGATTCTCGGAGCAAAGAAAAGGATCATTGCTCAGAAGAGTTGGATTGAAGAGGACTGTGCGGATGTGTGCGGCCACGGGACGCATGTGGCAAGACAAATACTTCGAGTAGCCCCATGCGCCGAACTCCTTAGTGCGAAGGTGACGAATGACATGACAATACCATCGGGAGAATTGGGTCTCATTGTTCAGGTACAGTCCACACCGGCACATGGCTCCAAAGTTGGCTTCGACAGACAAGACATTCGAATCGCTAATGACTATCCCCTTCAACAGGCTATAAAATGGGCTGTCGAGACGCATGATGTTGACATTATCTCGCTGTCTCTGGCACTTGACAAAGATGATCTAGAAATAAACAGAACATTGGAAGAAGTTTTGAATCTGAATGGTTCACCCAGTCGAAGACGCCGGATCGTTTTTGCTGCAGCTTGCAATGAAGGTGGCAATCGATCTAGGGCAAGCCCAGCACGTATGCGTGGAGTCATCGGCGTATATGCCACGGACGGTAACGGGACTAAGGCCGAGTTCAATCCAGATCCCAAAGATGGGTGGAACTTTGCAACGCTTGGCGTGGACATTTTATCCCGCTTCGAGAAAAAGGAGGTATACATCTCCGGTACCTCATATTCCACCCCAATAGCTGCAGGAATTGTCGCCAACATGCTTCACTTCGCCCGTCAAAATGTCGAAATGAACCAAGACGATGCTGGGCTACTGCATTCTTACTACGGAGCTGAGGAGATGCTGAAGCATATCTCAAGTCATCGGGATACATTCGATTACATTTGCCCTTGGAAAAGGAAAAGTCATCCTGCCTTTGAAAGTGAGGATCAGACCGACGACTCCTTAGAGGACTTGCTCCTAATTTCAGTGACGTTGGCAAAGAAGGCAGCGGGCTTCAGAAATTTTCGGGGGGAGCGTTCACCCCATGGTTCTCCAAGGGATGTGGACTAGACAACATTGCTGTTAAATGTCACTGTGGTTTTTATTTTGGAAGATATTCAGGAATTGCTCATGATACGGGGCATTTAGCTATGAGGATTCAGACCCTCTCAGATGACACAACCCACTGCAGATCCGTAGACTCCATTGCGACATCCTCAGCCGACTCGAACTTATCTGTGATGGCAACCATGCCAGCAGCTTCTTCATCCATAAGAAGTTCTTCAGCATCAAGTACCCGGTGGTTGCCCTCCGAACCGGAGTCGACTAGGACCGCTCCCTTATCATGCTTCTTGATAGCGAGCTGAGGCTTCCCAGTTATGGACCCCCAAAGTGTGTAGTTGACTTTCTTAACCCTGATACCAATCACAAAATCGGTAGACTCCTCAAATCCTGTCGCTGTTGATGATCTTCCACACAGATTGAGACTTGTACCGAAATCAACCGGCCACACCTCAGGCTGGCTCATGGAGGCGCTGGCTGCAATTCCCCACTGCCTCCCCTCCTGAATACTTACAGACGACCATCTGGCAACCTTCAATCCCGTCACTAAGTAAACAGGCTTATATCCTCGAGCTTGCATGAATTCCTTCATGTAACTTTGGTTGAGAGCTTGAGTAATGTAGGCTTTGTCTGCATAGAAGAAAGTCGTCTCAATGCTCTCGAACCGATAAGTGACTTCCGATGAAGTATCAACGCTTCCAGATATCTCCCCTCTTAAGCCCTCGATTGCCAAGACCTTGGCCCAAACACCGAGCTCCCCTTTCTTCATTTTGGACTGGCTGGCAACAAATCCCTTCTTCACATCCTTGGTCACCTTCTGAGGTGGTGTCTCGATGATTTCGTCTTCATTCAGAACGTCGGGGTTACTGAGGTCGTCTATAATACAGCCGAGGTAGAGAGTCTCAGGGGATATCGAAAAGTTGGGCGCCAGGTGATAAGATGCGTGCTGCATGGTAAAGCCTTAATGCGTGCTGACACGTCTTGTAGGATCTTATTGAAGAGTATTGAAGTCTATGCGGCGATGCCAATTTCTACCGCAGCATGTCCAGTACGTTGTAGAATTTTTCAAGCGAGTAGCTGATGCTCAGGCTGCCAGCCATGGGGTGAAGACTGTGTTACTTGACATTTGTGATTAGGAGCTGAGAGAGATCGAAAGGCTAGCTTTTGTCGGATTTTGCATTGCTTTTATCCCCGTCGTGCATCTTCCTGTAGCTCGTATCTTTGGGCCCACCCAAGGCTGCATTGAGAGGCCGCCGATTAACCGATCCAGTCAATATTTGCCTGCCAACAATGCATGTCTCATGGGTGGATAGTCTGTGATTAATCATTGGCTGGTGCATTCATGGACATCACTCTGTGATTTGCCCGACAGCCTAACAGGAAAGGTGTCCATCGGTCAGACCCAGAGGTTATTGGCAGCTGCCTTGATAACCCGCCTTTGGTTGCTTGCGTCCAACATAAGCCAGTCAGCGACAGCCGATCATTCCTGGATCAGCCCGCATGCATTGTAAGGTATTACACAGCCTGAACCTGTGCTGCCCCGCAAACCCGGAAGTCAAGTCCTAGAGCCATTCGCGGGGTGGTGTGTTCAAGCTTAGCCGGGATTTCAACTCTGTGCACAGTAATTCACAAGTCCAGATAACAACTTCGATAAACGTCCGGTCCTTACCTTAATGCAACAAATCCCGACCCGTCCAGAGCCGCGTGAACGTGATCTAGAGCGCAACTGAGCAAAGGGCTCTAAGTCTCGCTCCATGGATGCGGACTGTGATTCTGTGATTTGGAAGCATCGGCGCTTCATCCCGACAGCTGTGCCCGCCTTCTGCATGAAGTCAGCGGCACAGCAGGCAAACATGCGCGCGGGTTTGACACTGCCCCATGACTACAGAGCAGCAATCTCAACTATCCCGGATCGGCCCCTTTTGAACCCCTTGCTCCAACGTACATATCAGCATGCTCAGCCTGCTTCTGATCTAACTGACTCTTCCGTTGGTCGCTTTGCGTTTGACGAAGTCCAGTCCACCCCCACAATTCTTGGATAGTACGGCGCAAAAGGCGCGGTATGTCTTGAGGGCTATGACGGACTTACGAACATGTCATGATTTGCCATATCTCGTGTTGATCTGTGATTTCGGTCTATGAGAATGGGATGGCGCAAGATTCTGTTCGAATTTTGTGGCGAACATGCAGCCAACCGCTCAAATTTGGCTTGACTTCAAGTGAGAGCTGTCAAAGAGAACCCGGGGCGATGGATGATCTAATCATAAGGTTCTGACGCCTGGTTTTAATACCCACGTGGATCTCATAGCGTGCTTCCGGAAGCCTTTCTCATTCGTGCTCAAAGAGCGCCACTGATCAACTCCAAAGAAAGAGTGATCGCGGGGAAACGCTCGAACTGAGCACGAGGAAACTCTTTTGGGAACAAATTACCTAAGAGATGGGATTTGTATGAGTTTGCAAGACATTGCGGCGTTGGTGGCAGAAAGCTGTTCAATTGCGCTTTCCCCAACCGATTTGCCGACTGACAACGATCTCAGATCAACGCGAAAAGCGGTTAGCGGCCATGGTGAAAATAGCCGCTTTCGACAGCTCAGCTTAGTTGCAAAGCCACCTCCAAGCGAGCTAACTCTTGGTTCGGGTTCTAGAGCCCACACAGCTGGGAATTGCCAAGAAGCCAGTGCCAACAGAGTTAGCCCCCTGGCTTGAGTCCAGCTCGGGTTATGCGCGTGAAACGACCATTCTCTCGCGAGCTGCTCATCTCGTGAATGGACCACTAATAGTTCAGCACGCGATGCCGCCAGTTGTGCATACTATTTTGCACTCAGGAGAATGCACGGCCTGGTTTGAGGAGCTTGCGGGGAGCTTGCCCGCTGGCAGGCCGAGAACGTTGAATGCTCTCGTTGCCGAGAACACCTAGACTCGCTTGCGTTGCTGCTGATGCACTTTTAAAGGGAGCAAGCGACTCCTAGACTTTACGAAGATGACCTTGTTGGCTGCTTTGCAATCCCTGAGATTCCCGGTTGATCACTCCCTACTTTGGGGTCCACTATGAGCAGGGCCGCGGTTTATTTCATGGGTCGACAATGAGAACTGTTGGAACAAAGATAGAAACACTCAAGGTTGTTCCAACTGCAGAGGCAAACACTCACTTCGCCAGAGGCACAACCCTGACAAACTCAATCTCCGGGGCACAACAAAAAGCGTTGGATTCTTAAAGTCGCGTGTGGGAAATGCAGGGCAGGCTCTGCTCTCCCTATTTCTCACTCGGAGCCTTCAAGACCATGTCTGGATGAGACCACGACCATCATGTCATCACCGATTCCGAAAACCGAGTCTCAGGCATCTGTGCAAGTCTACGAGATGTCCTCTCTTTACGCGGGCTCCCAGCGCGAACTTCTTCCGACTCCACAAAAGCATGGACACCCGCGACAATGGGGGAAGACACGAAAGATGTATGATACTTGTCTTATCATCTTTCTGGAATTCTTCACGTATGTACAAACGTCTCTTTGTAATCACAAGCGTACTGACTCAGTGGCTTTTAGTACCATGGTTAGCACTGCAGGAGTAAGTCTGCCTGACACAGTTTGGCATACGATGAATACTCACTCCTCATCAGGCGCCGATCTCTGAACATCTCCACCGGGAATCAGGTCTCAGCTCAGTTGCCGCAACTGCTTCACTGGTCTCAACCTATCTCGTCGGTCAAGCAGTTGGAGGCGTTGTCACTCCCCCATGGTCGGAATCTTTTGGCCGTAAGAAGCTTTACGTCATCAGCACGATCCTCTATAGCATTTCATGCGTCGTGGTAGGAGCCATGCCCACTCTCCCTGTCATCATCGTCGGGCGCCTTGTGGCGGGCCTCCTGTCTTCTGTCCCGACAGTGATTGCTGTGGGCAGCATTGAAGATATGTGGGATACGCAAGCACGAGTGTGGTGGGTATTCACATGGGCATTGGTTGCCAACATCGGTATTCTACTAGGGCCGGTGTTCGGCGGTTTGATCATTGAATCCCTCCACTGGTAAGTCATACGTGACCCATGGATACCTGAGGCGATAAAGGGCTGACACTTTTCCAGGAAATGGATCTTCTTCACGTCGGCCATTGTCACTGGAGGTGCTGCAGTACTCTTGTGCCTGATCAAAAAGTCGCGACCTTCAGTTGCCTTGGCTAAGATCGAGGCTTCTGAAACTGGCGTCCGCCCAAATATGCGCGAAAAGCTCGACCTTGTTCGACCTCTTCGACTGTTCTTTACTGAACCCATTGTGTTCATGGTTGCAATTCTGAGCGCAATCGCTTTTGGACTTATTTACCTCTTCACAGAGGTTCTGCCCATGGTCTACCTTCAGCTCGACTTTCAACATGGCTGGAAAAACATTCCCTTTCTACCACTTGGCATCGGCATGGTCTTGAGCGTTTTCACAAGAGTTTATGATTCCCGTTTACTTGCCAAGAAAACCGCAGCCTGTCTTCCGATCACACCGGAATCAAAATGCATCGGCTTTGTCATTGGAGCGCCTCTACTGGCTGGAGGTCTCTGGCTGTTTGCGTGGACGATCCCACCACCAGCGCTGAATACCAATCAATTAAGCCAAGACGAGGCCTTTAGCTTAACTGATTGACTGATTTTTCGCCTGAATCTTGCTTAATTTAACTATCTTAATTTAATCTTAATAAAATTACCTATTTAGGAAGTTAGTGAAGCCCTTATGATGTGTTAATAAGCTAGAAACTTATATTATATAGTGTTTTAATATTATCTTACTGTTACAACCTATAAACAAGGATAACAGCTAAACGACCTACTTAGGCGTTAGGCGGCTATAATAAGGCATTTATACTATAGAAATATAGGAATAATAGGAACTTACTTAGAAATAGAAGAACTATAGTATAAATTATATAACGATAAGATAAGAAATTAGATCTATACACTAAGAATATAGAGGCTATCCTTAGTATATATAGGTTCTATATAATTAAGGAATAGCCCCTATTAAGATTAGGAATAGTAATAAGATATAGAGTACTATTTAGACTTATATATAGTATAACTTAAGCTTAGTTTATAGTTAGACTCCTATAGCTTTTTAGTAATTAACTTAGTATTTATCTTTAGGATACTCTTAGCTTACTTTTACTATAAATTACTTATTAAGCCTAAGATTAATTACTTTAGTTTCTAAAGATTAATCTACTACTAGCTTATAACCTATAACCTAAACTATAACCTTAATATACTATTACTATATATTAATCCTTAACTTCTATTAATAGATTTTACTATTAGATAGCTAACTATAATACTTTAATTACTCCTATTTAGTAAGTTAACTATTAATACTTACTAAATAGTATAGATAAGATATCCTCTTATACTTTAGCTAAATCCCCTACTTTAGGATCTTTATCTTCCTTATATAACTAGCTTTAAAGCTTAGCGTAGGAACTTACTAACATTAAAAATTACAATATATTAAACCTTAAGTATAACTCTAATAGAGAAAGCTCTTTTACTAAAGAAGGTTATAAATAACTCTAACATATTATTTAAAAATAAGAAACTAAGACTAAGGAAATATAGACTTTTATTAATAAAAGTAAGTAAGCTATAAATAGCTTAAATAAATAACTCTAAAACGCTAGAAAAGCTTATAAAAAACTAGAAAAAGGTATCTATAGAGATACTAACCTCAAGAAGATTTAGGAACTCTAAGGGGAACTTAATACCTTTTAAGCTACTACTAATATTATTACTACCCCTATTAGAGGATAATAGAAACTTAAGCTTAGTGTTCTTATTACCTATAATAGCACCTTTAGAATACTTAAATTATTCCTAATTTAAATTAAGAACTACTAAAACTTCTACTATAGAGATTTTACTAACTAAACTAAGAAAGTAGTTTATATAGCTACCTACCTTTATAGAAGAGCTTTTAAATAGTTTAAACTTATTTAAGAAGAATTCCTTAAATATAAGGTACTAGATAAATACTCTATAGAAACTTATAATATTTATAGTAACTTCTAAGGATTTAAAAATACCTTATGCTCTCTTTTCTAAGACCTTAATAAAAAATAGTAGGCTAAATATAAGTTAGCCTAATTTAAGTAGATTAAATCTACTAAGGAATATACTACTATATTCTAATAACTTAGTATTTAACTTAACTTTACTAAAGAAACTAAGATCTTTATATTCTACTAAGGACTTAAAGATAAAGTTAAGGATGAAATTATTAAAATTAACCGCCCTAAAGACTTCCTTTAGTATACTAACCTTACTATTAAGATTAATAATTAACTCTTTAAATATTATAAAGAAAAAGGTAAAAAACGATAAGGACTAAACTCTAAACGTAAATACTAATAGTAGCTCTAATAGAAATTTAACTACTAGTAGAATAATAATAGACCTTATAATAACTAAAGTAATATATAATAAAGTATTACTTATAGATAATATAGTAGACCTATAGATCTTAATATAATAACTAAGCTTAATAATAAGAAACCTTAGAACTTTAAGTATTATAACTACAATAAATAAAGTTATATTACTAAAGACTATAAATAACCTAAGAAGCTTCCTTAGAAGCTAGTAGCTAAGTAACCCTAATAAATTAATACGATCGTAAATGCTCTATATATATCTTAATTATAGACTAGATACTATAATAATAATTACTAGATTTACCTTAAAGATAAAGAAATATTAAGATACTACCTAAGGGATAGTAATCTAAGACGAACTAAATATAATATAACTATCCTAAACCCCTATCCTAAAACCCTAGTAATAATACGTACTAGTAATAGTAAAATTATAAGAAAACTAACTAAATAACTTAATAAAATACTATAGATTTAATAGCTTAAACCTACTAATACCTCCTCTATATAAGACTAAGAACTAGAAAATAATAATAAATAGAAGCTTATATACTTTTAAAAAGCTAAAAGTTTATACTTAGAATAAATCTAGGAGGAACCTTATAACCCCTTATAAGAATAATAACTAGGAGCTATACTATTATATATAGAAAAATACTAATATATATATAGAAACCCTACTAAGATTAAATAAATTAACTAAGAACTTAATAAATAAGTTAAAGAAGAATCTAAAAAAGAACTAGAATATTAATATAATCTTCTAATAGAATAATAACTCCTAAGTATAACTAATAACTAGATTTTTAGAGAAAGCAAAAGTTCGCTCTATAACTTAGATAAACTTTATAATACTACTTAATAATATACTTAAAACGAGATCACTTATAAGTTTACTCTTAGTATAGATAACTTTAGCTCTAAAGAGGAACTTAATAATAAGAAAAATAGAATTAAGTAATTCCTAAAATACTAAGAAATTAATATACTCTAAGATAAATAATAATACTACTTCTATAGTACCTTAGTAAATTAATAAAACTAAGATTATACTTTTTAGCTATATATAAAAGACTATCCTACGCTAAGAAGTAACTACTAACTTTATTAAACCCTCTTCTAACCTTAATACTTCTATAATAAATATAAAAAATATATAAGAGAAAAACATAATTACTAGTTCTACTCCTAAAAATATAATAATAAGCTTATTTATAAGATTTACTTAATATCTATTATAATTAGATAGATTATAATACTATTTAAAGATAACCTTATAATTTTTAAGCTTAGCTTTTAGTTCCTTATAAGATATTAATATAATAATAATATAAAGTAAGATAAATACTAATAAAATAAATACTAAGTATATTACTAAGAAAAAGTATACGCCTAGAGAATTGTAAAAAATAGACCTAAACCTCTATAAATTAAGATCTATAAAAGTAACCTCTTAAAAGTAAAATAAAAAAGAAAATAAGTTACTTACCTTAGATAATTAGAGTAGTTAAAAAACTAAACTTACTTATTAATAATAGATTATAATAAATAACTAGGAAAAGATCTATTTACTAGATATTATAAAGATATAAGAATAACTTAGAATTTAAAGTTACTATTAATAAATAAATAATACTTATGCTAATTAATAGTAAAGCTAAAATAAATTTTATCACCCCCTAAGCTATTAATAGGCTAGAAGTATAATAAAGAAGAAAAGAATAACTATACCCCCTATATATAATAGAAGGAGAAGAATTTAAGTATAAAGGAGGTACTATTTATAATAAAACTACGCCCTTTAAAATAAACTATCTAAATTAGAAAAAAAGAATCTAATTTAATATTACTAATATAAGAATATATAATATAGTACTAAGATTACTTTAGCTATAAACGAATAACCTATAAATAGATTAGAGTAATAGCTAACTCTATTAAGACTATAATAATTTAGTCCCTAAGTAGCTTTATTAAGATTAAGCCTTAAATAAGTTAATATAGTTAGGAATAGTAAAATAATACCTCTATTACTTTAAAGTAAAAGAAGCTATATTATAGCTACTAAAGATAATAGATCTAGAATAAAAGAATAATCTACTTCTATCTATCCTAAAAGAGTATAGAGTTTATAAAAAACTCTTTATAGCTAAGTTAGAAACTAAACTACTTAAATATATAAACTTTAACTATAAAATCCCCTTTAAAAAAAGAAAAGAACTATAATTTAATAAAATCTATAAACTTAACTTAATAGAAATAGAAGCTTTAGATAAGTACCTCAAAGAAAACCTCTAAAAAGGTTATATTAGACCTTTAATATCGCTAGTAGGAAGTTTAATCTTATTTATACCTAAGAAAAATAGAAAACTATAACTATATATTAATTATTATATACTTAATAAGATAATAATTAAAAATTAATATCTATTACTCCTTATTAATAAAATAAAGAGACTCCTATATAAAGCTAATTAGTTTATAACCCTTAACCTTAAAAACGTGTATAACCTAATTAGAATAAAATAAAGAGAAGAATAGAAAACTACTTTTAGGATATAAAAAGGATATTTTAAATACCTCGTTATACCTTTTAGTCTTATTAATATACCTATAATATTCTAGAATATAATTAATACTATATTATAATAATATATTAATATCTATATAGTTATTTACTTAGACGATATCCTTATTTTCTCTCTTATACTTAAGAAATATAAAGAAGATATATATAATATTTTATAAACCTTTTAAGAAGCTAAACTCCTAGTTAAACCTAAAAAGAGTAAGTTCTATATATAGTAAGTAGAATACTTTAGATTCACTATTACTCTAGGAGAAGTTAGTATATCTAAAAATAAAATTAAGGCTATTTAAGAATAGCCTATACTAAAGAACCTTAAAGAAATCTAAGGATTCCTAGACTTTATTAATTTCTATTAGAAATTTATAAAAAACTATAGAAAGATTAATATAGCTTTTATAAACCTTAGCTATAAGAATAAACTATTCTAATAGGAAGAACTATAATAAATAGCTTTCTAGAAAATTAAAAACCTTATTACTAGTAAACTAATCCTCTTTATCTTAAACCTAATAAAATAATTTAAAGTAGAACTAGATATATCTAACTATACTATTAGAGTATAGTTATCCTAATAAAACTTAGAAAGACGTTTATACTTTTATGCTTTTTTCTCTAAAAAACTTAAAAGACCTAAACTTAACTATAAAATCTATAATAAAGAACTTATAGTAATTATTAAAGCTTTTAAAGAATAAAGACCTAAGCTTTTAGGAACTATTTATAAAGTACTTATATATTTAGACTATAAGAACTTTATATACTTTATAACCTTAAAAGTACTAGAAAAACAATAAGTATAATAGTTAGAATTCCTATTAAGATTTAACTTCTAGATTATTTACTAGAAAGGATTAGATAATAGTAGGGCTAATACTCTTAGTAGAAGGCTAGACTATAATATCCTAATACCTAAAGAAACCTAAGTAATCTTTAAGAAGGATTACTAAGGAGACCTAATACTAGCAGCTAAACTCTTAATAATAGCTAGACGATTTAATATTAGCCTACCTAGTAAACTAAATAATAAAGTAATTATAGAGTTTCACGCTTACCCTATATATAGTTACTAAGGAATTATAAAAACCTAGAAATAATTATAATAATAATATAGAGAAAAGGTTACTAGAGAATATATAGTAAAAGTAATTAAGGACTATAAGGTCTACTTTAAAAGTAAACCTATATAATACTAGCTTTATAGTATACTATAACCCTTACTTATACTATAAACCGCCTAGTAATCTATATTACTTAATTTTATCGTTAAACTACTAAAGTCTTAAGAACCTCTTATAAGAGTATACTATAATAGCATTCTTATTATTATAAACTAACTTATAAAGTATACCTACTTTATCCTATATAAAGAAGTAAATAATACTAAAGAATATACCTATATATTCCTTAAGTATATTATTACTAACTATAGAACACCTAAGGAAATTATATTAGATAGAG